>CM023452.1:123499287-123594589 GCA_013339765.2 Haemaphysalis longicornis | reverse complement strand
CGCCATGTCGACACGGTCCAAGTAGTTTGGATTGTGGACTTTAACATTTTTCCACGTTGCATTAAAGAAGATTGCGCGTTTTAACCAGCTCTCTCCTAAAAATGGGCTTTGATTTTATTGTAGTTTTATGATTTAAATTTTGTTTGAGCGTTTCGATTAACGATTTTCTTTTCAATTGTATTGTTATGTCCGGACTCTCCTGGCCGCATTCTCTCATTTTTTATTTTCTTTTTTTTAACGTTTCTTGTGTGTCTTCTTTCTGCTCACCCCTAATGTCTAATATTCACCACTCATCAAAGTAGTCACCCCCCCTCCGCCCTATCTGGTGCAGCAAGTTTTGTCTCTAGCAGGGCTGACCTCACCAGTTCACATTAAAGAGCTCTCTCTCTCTCTCTCTCTCTCTCTCTCTCTCTCTCTCTCTCTCTCTAAGGGGCACTCTTTGTTCATCTTGTTCCGGTTTTAATATTCTCCTGGCTCTCTAGGTTTCGGGCATCCTATCACGAGTATGCATAACAGGACGTTCCGCAACAACCAGCAGTCGTGGTACGAGCAGTGTGTGACAAGGTTACTCACAACGCAACCGTTAAGCTTTTTAAATGCAGAGCATTTCTTTAACTCACGATGTCACCCGGCGTTGTCGGCGTTGGCGTGCCTCGGCGTCCGCAACAGCCGTTCCAGGTGCACCCTCTCCCCCACTCCTCCTCTCCCGCATCACGCTACCCTCCTCTCTCTCAACAATAGGTCCGCACCCCTCCCCCTAAACTATATAAAAAAATAATACTTACCGGCGCCTGGTTTCGATCCCACGACCCTGCGGGCGGAACGCAAGGTACATGGTGCTCTACCCCCTGCGCCACAAAGCCTACACAGAATGAAAGGCTACGAACGCGCCTTATATCCTTGACTCATTCAAACTACGTCAAGAAGCTGCTGATACAACGCATTCACTACCTGTGGGCGGAACGAAGGGTACATGGTGCTCTTCCCACTGCGCCACAAAACCGACACAGAATGAAAGGCTACGAACACGCCTAATATCCTTCACTCATTCAAACTACGTCAAGAAGCTGCTGATACAACGCATTCACTACCTGTGGGCGGAACGCGAGGTACATGGTGGTCTTCCCACTGCGCCACAAAACCGACACAGAATGAAAGGCTACGAACGCACCTTATATTCTTGACTCATTCAAACTACGTCAAGAAGCTGCTGATACAACGCATTCACTACCACCAACTCCCCAAACACTAAACGTTAACGCAATACACCCACCCCCTATGCGACGCATTTACTTTAGTCCCCCTCGCGGGGAGATGGGCCTTTTTTTCGTGAAAAACCCATTCACACAACTGTTGCTAGTATAAACAGTTCTTTTTTTTGGGGGGGGGGAAAGGGGGGCTAGGTCATATCGGCTGTTATAAAAAGAAATGGACATTAGTGCATCTAGGTAGAAAACTGCATAAAATTGCTATGGCTATACAGAATAAAAACGGGGTTCTCACGCATCATGAACAGGAGCAGTGCGGCTTAAGTTACACAAGTGCAGGCACTTTTATGATGGAGGCAAAAAGCAAAAAAATTACACCGTCTTCCCGTAGGGGTACCCTGAGTAGTATGCGAAGCAGCCATGGGGTCGATTGAAGGGCTCATTAGTTTTTAGTTGGTCGTTTCCGTTAGTTTCAGGTACGTAGCTACCGTTATATTTACCGTTTGGTTTCCATGGTAACTGCCAAACTTTTCACTTACCGGAACCACGAAGTGGGATATTGCGTTGACCCCATGGCTGCTTCACATACTACTCAGGGTTCCCCTACAGGAAAATGGTGCAATTTTACTGGAGGGGGCAGGTGTTAGAGTGGAGAGGCAATAAAGACAGAGAGAGAGAGAGAGAGAGAGAGAGAGACACTGTACGTGGTATGAGTTTGTCTTTATGTAGGCATTATCATCATCATCTTCAACGTAGGTGACGTCGAGCTGTGGTTGGCGTTTCGCTTTGATTATGACCACGTTATGGTCTGTGAAGTGTAAGGTCGATGGCTACTGTAGTGGATGAACGCTAAAGTTGCTGTAGATGAGGTGGGATGCACGTTCCCCGGATGGTTGTGGGCTCCTTGTAATCACGACCCGCCGAGGCTGGCCGACGCACGCCGCCGCCGCCCACGATGAAACGTCGGAGCCGCGTGAAGCGTCCTTGTTTCGTGCCGGCCCAGGGAGACACCGGCATCACTGTCACTCCAGGAGCCCTTAAAGGGGAAGCTTGTTCGTCCCGTGCCGGCCAAGGAAGACAACGGCATCACTGTCGTTCCAGGAGCCCTTAAAGGGTAAGACAACACCAGGCATTCAGCAGGCCGAGCATGCGCAGTAGGTGTGTGGACGCCGCACGGCGTTGGGAGAGACATAGCCCCGACCATGAGATGCTTCGCATCTAAAACGCCCGTGCGTTTGAGATTTCAGTGCACGTTAAAGATAGACAAGTGGTCAAAATTGATCCGGAGCCCTCCACTACGGTGCGCGGCCCCGCAGGTGAAGCGTGGTGGAGTTAAAAAAACCTGACAATCAATCAATCAATCAATCAATGTACACACATAACGAAAAAAATATTGAGGGCATACAAGCGCGTTTTAGAAGTTGCGAATGGGAACGTAATCACATGGAAGTGGACACAACAGAGGACTTCTTGTAGTTTTGCGCTGCGAGCAATGTTTTATAGTTAATAGTGGGCTATGTTGTCTAGTTTTGGGATCAGATTGGTCTGGGTTATGGTTAGAGTTTCCACATTAGCCTCTTCGCTGAATAGCAATCGTTTCACTATATTGCTGATAATTTAGACAATCCTTGCCAGTGGGGCCTGTTTCACCCCCGTGTGAGGGCAGCGCGAGCTGATGTGATACCCTCTCCGGTTTCCACATGGCTACGTGCATTTGCCCAGGTCTTGGTTAACAGCGCGGTCTTGGGTTTTAATAATCAATCCTTAGTTCGGTCACAGAAGAGATTCGCAGTCATGTGCCTCCCGGATCCTGCTTCTGATAATAACACGGCTCGTTCGGTCAACGAGCGAAAATGCGAACAAATTAAATAATCAAATGCAGCAATAAAATGCCGGATCACGCTCACTAATGTGAAACCTGGGGAGGTTTCACGTGTATGAGTGTATTCTTGGTGTTTTTACCAACGGAGATGAAACCTTTGGGAGGTAGACGTTATGCAGCTTTGCTATAAAAGTCTCTTGTCTTTTAGGTGCGACTGCATCTCATTCACTCGCCTTGTCCCTGCATCCGGCGTCGTCGGTGTTGTTGTCGGCGTCCGCCCCTCCCCCATTCTCCTCGCCACGCGAGCTGCGCTCTCCGCCTCTCACCCCCTTTCCTTTCCGATAGCGAACACTCTCTCGCGAGGGGCATTGGATTGGATTCGATTGGCTTGGCTTGGCTTGGCTTGACTGGGCTTGGATTGGACTGGATTTGGATTGGATTGGATTGAAGTGTATTGTGTTGGATTGTGTTGCGTGATAGCCGTGGCAGACGCACTGGCGACGGCGCGTCCCCTCACCGTTATACGCGCTATAAAACGCGGTGCCTGCGCCGCTCCGCTCCATCGTTCCAGCGCCGTTCCTCCGCTGTCCAACGCTGCAACGTTAACCCCCTATGCGTCGCATCTACACAGGGGTTCCCGCGTGGGGAGGTGGGAGTTTTTGAGCACGAAGCTCCCCAGCACGAGGCGTAAACGAGTGTCCCGGGGTTTTTTAGTACGGGTTACTTTCTAGCGCGAGGCGTAAACGAGTTTCCCGGTGTTTTAGTAGCATGACTACGTGAGACGACGATTTCGACCACGACGACGACAAGAGACGCAAACAGCCCCAGCCTCTGAGTGGCATCGCCCACAAAAACATTCGGAACTGCCACATCTTTGTCACACAACCAACCTTACCGGCGAAATGACACCGAAAAAGTATTATACCTTCGTTTCCCTTTAAAGCAAATTTTCTGGATCAAGGGATCCTTTCACCTTGCAGATTCATGTATTTTCCTGTGCCTACGTGCGGGAAGGACAATGGATTTCTCTTTCCAGACGAAACCGTTACTGTATTTACCATTGATTTTTTTTTGAACTTATTAAAAATTGTGTGTATCCAGGATTGTGGCTTACTTCCCGTTACTGGGAAGACTGCGTAAAAAAACTGTGTGTAACCGGTAGCGTTCCGCGCTTACATATGGACATGCCCTTGATTTCAAACTGAAAGCCAGGTTCTCCTAGACACCCTTCCTGCTAACTTACGACCAAATTCATAAATGATCTCCTGCGTCCCTCCTACCCACCTAATTTAGTGAAGGCAGTGTGGGACAACCTCCTGCATTTGATATCCCAACCCCCTATTTTACCCTTGCTATTTCCCACTCATACCCGTCGTGAACCTTAACTTATCGCTACCCCTAAGTTGGTCTGATGCACTAACAAGAGACCCCCGGGATTTTTTTGTTCATTTCCAAAAACGTTAAAAAAATATTGCGAAAACGGCGGACTGCTTGTTTTCCCGTCATTTGTGATGCTTTTTTCCACTAATTTAGGCTGCTCCATGTTTGAAGTGTACGCTGCTAAGAACACGACTGTCCCATAATGTACTTTGCCTTGACGAACAGTCAAGCTGTTCGTACACTTTTCTAAGGCGGTAACTCCTTTAATGGGACCGACCGCGTTCTTTCAAACAAGTAATAAATTTCCCACACGTAGGGTTGATCGAACGAAGAGCTCTGATAAGATCTCCGGACAAAGGGCGCCTGCGTGAAACCAAGCTGCTAGTGCGTCAAATGGTTACTTGAAAACTGCTAAAAAGGGACGGCTCTAGATACGATAATACACGCACCGATCAAGTAGAAGGAGTGTAATAGTACATCTTTACCTACTAAACCACGTATCGGTGCACATTTTAATCGCCCGTGGATTCGTTTACTCAGTGCGCGAGTAATTGTCACATGAGATCATTCTTCGTTTGTGATTTGGGTCTTCGAAGGCGTGACCATTGATTTGACGCCCTTTTATCGAAGGTTGGATGCACGTTTAGCTTTTGCACTTCTCGAAGCTTTCTTTAGGAAGGGGTAGTAATTTCAACAGGAACGTGATTTAGGCCAGGGTCCACCAAGATCTAACTGACGACATATCCGTCACGGAAATGACATCTGCCAGAAATCTTTGATTCACGTGGCTGCTCGGGAATTCTAGCCACGAACTCTTTCGCCGCAACGGGAGGGTCGAAACACGCTCCCGACTGCGCTATGGACAGACGCGTGAATAGGAAGACAAACCCGCCTTATATCGTTCCTTTCAGATGGTGCTGTCATCTTGGAGAGGCGAAGGAAGTAGCGCATCATGACGCTAATCAGCACCGACAGTTTGCGCCTCTGTGCCAGCGCCTACGTGTACGGGGGATGTGCAGCGTAAGCTGTGGAGAAGCCGACTTGTGGATGTCACCTTCGTGACCCGGTCCGATGCTCTTTTCGCTGGAGCGGACCGTGCGTTCACCAAACAACTCGATGCCAACGCGTTTGGTTTCGTTCGCACGGCCGGTTTACGAGCGCCTGTGGTTTCAGGGGATTCACGCTATGCTCCGACGCGTGCAATCCACTGTCCAACGTTGGTGCGTTCAACGGTGCCATACCGACAAAATATAAATAGCGACGTGCAAGTTCATATTGATGCAAAATAAACATTCAACTTGTCCTGTGAAGGCAGATTTCCCGTTCGTGTTTTACCGCTTCCTATGAAGAGGTATTAACCACATTGTTTAATGGCCTCCCTCATCTGAAAAGATGGAAAAATAAAGGAAATATTATGAACACGTCATAGATGGTTTGAACACATCGCTCTGGGTACTCTGCGGTGATAGCGATAGAGAAAGGCACTAGAAGGCCAAAAGTACACTATGCGAAGGCAAAAATAAGCAGTATTCAAAATTATTTACAAAAACGGTACTTAAAAAATGGATGACAGAACATTGCTGACCCAGCCGTCGACTGTAACACAGTTACTTACTAGATTTACTCTCTTAGCGATGGTCTGTTACCCAATGATGCCCCATAGGTACAAAGCTTTATGCGCATTACATGCAGGCCCGCTTTTTTCAGTAACTACAGCTAATTGCGGCGCTTAACACCTCTCACGCGAATTTATCAACTTTTGGAGAAGCAAACAGCGCTGCAGATGTGACTAGTCAGTTTTAGGCATTCAGATAACCCACTGGCCCGGTTGTGGGTATGGTACTGACCCGGAGAATCCTCCACACACGGAGGCCATGGCTACGGTGCAGAAATTGGAAGCAGGCAAAAGGCATAGACAAAGGGCGGTAATCTTAAAGGGTGGTTTATTGCGAAATCCACCCTAACCCTCCCGTCTTCTGCATCGTCGACGGGTCGCGCGTTGCTTGAGCGCCATAGTCGTTCGACTCCGACGCTACCGGTGAAAAATGTTGGTCAAGGCTAGCTGAGAAGAGGCCTATTCCTGTCATACCTGTTCTTCTCGCCGTCGCCTCGTCAGAAAACCGAGAGGAGTTTAGAGAAGCAAAGATATAGCTTTGCCTGTACTGCCAGAAAAGCGTAGTGGCGGCGTCGTGAACTACCGAGGACACCCGCTTGATGGCGCTCTAAACAAGGATTTGTAAACATGCGGATGCTTTTTGCACAGGGCGCTTGAGCTCCTTAAGAACATGGCTGCCCTCGGACGGCGGCCGCCGGCTCCCTGCTCCTGCTGACTCCTGGCTGGCACGCTGGCCGCGTGTTTACTTGCGCCGCGCTCGTGAAGTGATGTTATGCCAGGTGACCATAATGGCCTCTACTGGCACAGACCACCGTGAGCAGCGAGTGAGAACAAATTGTTTATTGACATCCGTAGATTTACAGAGGCCAAGAAATCATTTAATTTCGATCACTGCAGTTTTACTTTGCTTTCGTGACTTTTTTTTGTACGTATCGTGTTCGAGACTTAAACTCTTTCTTAGGGAAGACCGTTGACAATGCTCCAAGAACAATAACATTCACGCATATATCCTTCCACCTAAATTCTGTGTCTTTTTTGTGTCGTGAGCTGCCCAGCTTCACTAGTTTAGCCACCTTCACACAGTGCGATGACTCGATTTTTTAAGAGAAAGCTTTCTTTGTGGAACGAATGGCATCCTGTAAAAAAAACGTGTGCGTTTTTCAATAGACCGCTAGGTCGACCGTAACGCTCTGGTGTCAAATCTCTGGACATATTGCCCGTGCGTGAAACCGGGCTTCTAATGTGTAAAAACGATGACTTGAAAATCCTGAAATAAAAGGAACAGTTCTTGATAAGACTATAGAGGCATCGATCACAAAAAAAAGGAGTGCAATAGTATGCATGTATTTCATAAACCACGCATCGATATACATTTAGATAGTTTGTAGATGCGTTTAAATAGTGCGCTCAAAATTGTCGCCTGCGTTTGTTGTTGGGTTGTGATTTGAGTCATTGAAAGTTTCACAATCGATTGGACGCACTTTCAGCGAAGGTTGGACGCACCTTTAGCTTTCGCTCTTGTCTCAACTATCTTTAGGAAGCGTTCGTAATTGTTGTACCATGCTGCACAGTTCTGCCATGTCTAAGCTCGGTCGGGGAATTTAGGGTAAAAAACCCGTAAACAGAATTTGTCAGTTTAAGTCGTGGACGCGTTGACCGGTAAAAAACTTGACAATGTTTAGAAGTGGAGACGTACACCCGCAGTCGGCATATGTAAGACACCGATGTTGCCTCAGTAATGTGAATGGTGGGAAAGACATAACTAGACTGTCGTTAGAACTTCGTTCCTGGTTCTGAGGTGATTAAAAATCGCTTGGACATTATTTCATTTTGCTCGGTACCTGATTACGCAGCCTTTAGGAATGGGCCTATATCATGAAAAAGCCGTCGTAGTACGGTTTATACAAAATATAAAAGTGAGCTTTTATGAGGGATTCTTATCTTCTCTGGAGAAGGAGGCATTTTTTTTTTGTACAGATTTCATTATTTCAAACATTGCTTATTTTGTAATTTCGCATACCACTAGACATTGAATGTACGCGCGTTTGCAGGGCAAATAAACCAGCTAGCCCACATTTGAGGTTTGAATGGCAATTGGGTACTTTCTTCTATTCAAAATGGCCTTACGCAATGCATCAGATCACAAAAGAAAGTAGGAAGTGGCGGAAACGTGAAAGTTGGGTTTTCAGATCCCCTGAAAATATCGCAAATGTGTGGTAAAGTAAACTCTGGTCTAACCATGCGTAACAAGTGTACAAGAAAGCATCAGAAAAAGTTTGTTGCCTGCGTCGAACAAGTTGTTTATTCCATGCCTCTTTCATGCGGCAAGCATTACGTCGGCCAGACTGGCCGATGCTTGAATGACAGACTGAGGGAACACCATAAAAACGTTTCAAAAACGTTGAGTGGTCATCTCGCCCAGCATTGTCGTGATTGCGATAGCAAATGCCAGCCACGTTTGTGCCAGAGCGTTGTGATAGGGGAGCATGGCAACCAAATCCTGTGAGAAATCTTTGAAGCCACGGAAATCAACTAGTTAAGTGACCAATGAGTAAGTACCCCTTCTATTGCCCTCACAGAGAAAGAGTAGATTCTTGGCGCAGTGACTACCACTCTGTTATTCTTTGTTTAGTTTCCAAACTGCTCTTGCGATTTTAAAAAGGGATTGTTTGGTGGTTTGATTGGACATCTTGCCCCGTAAGTAGTTTAACATATAAAGAAATATCAAGTCAGTATGAGGCGACGCTCATGCCCTCTCATATGTTCACGCGGTAATTTAGTGTTTCCTTCTTTTTTTCCTTTTTGTTGTTTCTTGCCCATGTGTGTATAAAAACCATTGGCATAAGCAATAAAAAAAGCAAGGGCCCATCTCCCCGCGAGGGGGACTCGAGTAAATGCGTCGCATAGGGGGTGGGTGTATTGCGTTAACATTTAGTGTTTGGGGAGTTGGTGGTAGTGAATGCGTTGTATAGCAGCTTCTTGACGTAGTTTGAATGAGTCAAGGAATAAGCGCGTTCGTAGCCTTCCATTCTGTGTCGCTTTGTGGTGGTGTATTGCGTTAACATTTAGTGTTTGGGGATTTGGGTGGTAGTGAATGCGTTGTATCAGCACTTCTTGACGTAGTTTGATGAGTCAAGGATTAAGGCGCGTTCGTAGCCTTCCATTCTGTGTCGGCTTTGTGGTGCAGTGGGTAGAGCACCATGTACCTTGCGTTCCGCCCGCAGGGTCGTGGGATCGAAGTCAGCGCCGGTAAGTATTATTTTTTTATATAGTGTAGGGGGAGGGGTGCGGACCTGTTGTTGAGAGCGAGGAGGGTAGCGTGATGGGGGAGAGGAGGAGGGGGGGAGAGGGGCACCTGGAACGGCTGTTGCGGACGCCGAGGCACGCCAACGCCGGGTGACATCGTGAGTTAAAGAAATGCTCTGCATTTAAAACTCCGTTGTTAGCTCCGTGTTTGTGCCCTCTTCTCGTTGTCTCGTGTTGTTAGCGCTGTTACTATGAATATGTACCAACTCGCCCAATCTTCCGTTTAGCTTCACAAAAACGGCTGAAACTGGGTGACACAATGCTGATTCATCCATTTCGTGGAAACATCGGCGAACGCAACAAGAAATGGTTCAATTCCGGCCGGGGGGGGGGGGGGGGTAGCTTTCAGGCGGAGGCTTGAGGCGCAAAGCGTAAACGGCCACGTGTCGAGATTTAAAGGGACACTGAAGTGATATGTAAACATTGCGGGATTACTAGGGGAATTGTAGTCCGGAGTCCCCAGGCCTGTTTCGACCACTCTGGGCGCGTTTACGCGATTTTATTTAGTAGAAAAATTAATTCGAAATGCTGTCCTCCTCTTTTTAAAGGGTCGCCCATTTTCTGTGGCGTTTTCGTGTGACTTCGGGAGGAGCCGAGCTCGCAATTGGCTGCGCTACTGCACGGCTCCCCGGCCTTCAGACAGTCAGTCGACCCAGCGTTTCGTCCGCCAGCCGCCGAAGGGTCGTCGCAATTCGTTCGCTCAGTTGAAACGAAGCCATGACACGTTTGTGAATGGAAAATGTGCCTTTCTTTGCTTGGTTATTTGTACACTGTATCTAGCTCCAAGCCCAGGTCGCTTCACACGCGCTGCACAAGCGCACTGCGACGCTTCGCTGACTGGTACCCTGGGAAAAATAAAAGGCCTCTTGAAGGCGGGAAAAGAGTCAGCAAAATCAATATAGGTACTAAGGAAAAAAATAAACTGTTTTTTTTACCGTACAGCGTAAACTAGGGTGGGGGAGGTACTTTTTTGCGCTGAGCGAACAAGCACAGCGTTCAGCACCGAACGCATCTGCGAACGCTTTTCCGTCTAAAAATGCAATTGCAACTGAGATATTGGGGAAAACTTGGGGATGCTTAGTGCACGAGCTCAAAAAAAAATACAAGTCAAACGCTTGTACAACGAAGCGTGCGGGACCGTGGAAATTGTTCGTTATACACGTCACTTCGCTATATGCGTCGCGCAAAAATTGACACCCTATAAAGCAGATAAGCATATATAAGAAGCAGAAGTTTATTAAATCTTACAAGAAGCTGAAGGTTACAAAGCAAAATTATACAGACGAGGGTCCCATAGTCGAGACTGCACCAGGACCCTCGGTTAAATATTACATAGAAGAATAAAACACAGTAAAAGCCGCTAGAATCATATTATACAGTGGCATTTTATAGAGCTATATGCATTGCAGAGAGAAATATAAATTAAAAAAAAATTGACAATATAGCAATAAAAAATAAGTAGTATATTTAGGGCGGACTCGAAGGGGGAAAAAAAGACAAATAGAATAACAGGAAACGCAATATTATACATGTAAAACTATAGTAATATTCAAAAGAACACTAAGGAATTTTCACGAGATAGAAAACACAAAACGCGCATCTAGGTGAAATTTCTAAACCCCTATGCCACAAGAAACAAAAGCAGGCATAATTACATTCACTCAGTATGAAAAAACCGATGAAGCAAAAAGGAAAAAAAGGGAAATTAAAGTGAAATGTAACATAAATAAAAAAAACCCCAGTGCAGCACTACAAACATACATTCAGCGAGAAAAAAAATACGCAAAAGTGCAACGAAAAAACTAAAAAATACACAAAAAATTTCACTATGACTGTTATGTACCATTCAGCACTCTAGAAGAAATTTTTTAAGAAGCCTTTTAATGATGATAAAGATGATAGAGCTTCAATTTCATCGGGCAGGCTGTTGTAGTTTGCAATAACTGAAAAATGCGAATGTATTTCACCGTAGTTAGTGGAATAAAGTAAGCAAATAATTAGAATTAGCAGCGCACCTATGCGTTTATTTACATCAGACTTAAACTCCAACAGGCGAAAAAAAGTCAACAATTTTCTTCTGCACAGTGGTATGACGTACTGAATGCGCAACCACCCCCGACCTGATGCTATCGAGGTTCACGGCATGCTGCGGCGCGAGGTCAGGGAGTGACGAGATATATATGTGTAGCGCGTCAAATGCCGCTATCGCTCCGCGGGTAGTCATAACGCTTGGCTCCTCTGCAAGCTCTTCATCGCTACTTGCCTGGTCATTTGTGGCGCCCCTTTTCTCTATGATGGCCTTCACGATGTGGTCAGTTGTAAGGTCAGAGCAAATTAGGACCTGGTCGTCCACCGAGACGTAATCGTCGGCCGTCACAACCAATGCGGCGTCGCAACACGCACTGTGCGTGTTTATGGACTCCTGCAGCTCCTTGGCCGAAATGGG
The DNA here is from genome assembly GCA_013339765.2 of Haemaphysalis longicornis. Taxonomy (NCBI): domain Eukaryota; kingdom Metazoa; phylum Arthropoda; class Arachnida; order Ixodida; family Ixodidae; genus Haemaphysalis; species Haemaphysalis longicornis. The sequence continues at coordinate 123,582,812 of CM023452.1, read as the reverse complement.
TGACTCACGATCGTCGGCACATCTATCGGCTGTGTCGTCAGATTCAGTGAAGCCAGCACTGCGCCAGCAATTGCGCACAACGTCGGCGGGCACCTTCCACCATGCACCGGTAACCATTTCAATGGCCTGGCGGACGTTGATCCTAGTTCGCCCTTCAATGTTGTGTTGAAGGTTGAGCAGAATTCGCTGCAGCATCATCGTGCGGTAGCGGGCTTTAACGGACCGTATGATCCCTTCGTCCAATGGCTGCAGCACCGACGTGCAATTCGGCGGTAGAAAAATCACTTCCGCGTGATTTAGCACCGGGATCTTGTTGTGTGCGGTGCAGTTGTCGATGAGAAGAGCAATCTTGCGATTCTAAAGGCGACTTGTTTTCTCCAGTTGCAAAAGCCAGGTTTGGAAAAAGTCCGCCGTCATCCAGGTTTTTTTGTTCGCAACATAATCTGCTGGAAGGCTACGCACGCCCTTAAAGCATCGTGGCTTTGCCGACCTCCTAATCACTAGCGGCTTCAGCTTTTCAGTCCCTGCTGCATTGCAGCAGAGCAGCACAGTCAGACGTTGCTTGGACTTTTTTCCCCCTTTGCAGCGATCTGTTTTCTCGCACAGGGTCTTCTGAGGTAGCAACTCATAAAAAAGACCAGTTTCGTCGGCATTAAATGTGCCTTCCGTAAGTACTCGTGCAGCACTCTCAGCAGTTCGGACTCACGCCAATTGTCGGCGTGCGGTGCGTAGGCCTCTTCGCCAGCCACAGTCTTGAAAACAATGCCATGTCGTTGTTTAAAGCTTCTCAGCCAGCCGCTCGTCGCTTTGAAGTCCGCTTCATCCACGCCGAGGGCGAAGGCAAAATGTTTGGCCCAAAAAGGCCCGCTGACAGGAATCTTCCTTGCACGTACATCGGCAAACCACGTGTGACGGCGGGTCAACATCCTGAAATGTGGCTGCACGGACCCCCTTCCTTACGGGTCCGTTTTATGTTGTGCCACTTGCTCCTGTATCTTTTCTTTGTCCTTAAGGAACGTCGACAAGGTCGATGCGCTGATACCGCACTCCTCGGCTACGTCCTTTTTTTTCCGGCCGTACTGCACGGCACTGATGATCTTCATCTTCTCATCGAGGCTGAAATGTCGTCGCTTTTTAGTCCCTGCACACCTTGCCTACACTTTCACCTGGACTCGTCACAATTCCAAGACGTTGCAACACGAACACGGCGCAATCGAACAACCACGCTCAGACTAGATCAGGAACAGACTCGCTTCTCTCCGCAGTCAGGCAGTGGCGCATGCGCACACTTAGCTGACTCTTCTTACGCCGTTTTTCTGCTGCCGCCTCCCCAAGACTAGCCCGAAAACTCTCCTCCAAATCGTTATTGCCCTTTGTCCCCTTTCCCTTTTCGCAACCCCCTGCATTCTAAAAAAAAAATCTGAAATACACGTTTCATCCCAAATTTGCACACCGATCGCCCTTTTCCTCCTTTCTTCTCGCTAAAAAGTGCAAGTGCTCCGGGCACAGCAGAACAGCCAGTCAGGACTTGGGACCACGCCGACGTACCCTGCCTGTTTTGTGCCATTTCTCATTTTATTTATTACACTGTAGACCCTGCTGCGACGACGAAACTCGGTCCAGACTGCTTTTCCGCCGGCAGGAAAACAGTGAAGGGAGCGGAAGAAAAGGAAGGCCACCCAACCTGGAAGTTAAGAGGCGACATGGAAATTGTTTGTCGATGTCTTCCGCGCTCCTATTTTGTCTATTCGGCGTCTGTCGACACAAGAAAGGCCGAAGGTACAGCTGGTTCAGCTCCAGGCCAACGCCTTAAAAAGAGCGAGTAACCGCAGTCGGGCCACGCCGCCATTCTGTGCAGGCGTTTGCGCCCCCGCAATGATTGTGTTCTTCGCCCCAAGGGCCAAAGGTGCAATTAGGCGAACCGTCCCCTCTCTGGCTGCGTAAAAGAAACATGTGGGCTTCCCGGGGAGGAGTTTTGTGGGAGGAAACACTAGCCCTCGCTTACGCGCGCTGCCTGGAAAATATTTCGGAAGGAGGGGGAAAGGGGGGGGGTCAACTCCCTCCTCCCGCTGGCTAGATCCCTGAGCAGCAATGCAGCGGCATTATCGCCCTTTTTTATTTGTGTAGTTCTTTAAAAGATAGCTCGGGGTGACCTTGGTCTGGCCGTTTGCATTAGCGAGTGCCATCGGCGGCAGCAGCGGGCCGCGGCGATGCAGCCCCGAGCCTATACCGAGCAGACCGGTTGCTCGGTTTCGGTTCTTTGCTGCGCGTTACCACGTGTGCGGCTAGCCCGTGGGCTAGCCGTATTCGTTATCAAACAACAATTCAGCGATTGGGAACGCATGATTTTCTTCGTTAAACAGGCAAATTCTCTGTAGTGGCGTTTACAATACATAGGAAACACCGGAATCTGGCCAGGCCATATGGCATGCTTCGTTGTACAGGCCATTTCGTAGTAGAAGCGTTCGTTCTAGCGGCGTTTGACTGTAGTCACCTAAGCCTTGGAATGCTAAAAAAAAATAAAAATGTAAACTGGTTTTACATTATATACCTTATATTTGGGGAAGGTCGGCAGCGCTCATATTTGCTTCTCATAACTTCAGGGTATTCTTTTGTTTGCTTGTATTCGTCGTACTGCAACGTCTGAGCGTATTTTCCCATGTAATAAAGAAAAAAAAAGTCCGTGGCCGAGTGGTTTTGAGTGCTAGGTGTGTCATTTCAAATGTTTTGCAAGTCACAAGTTCGAATCCCTGCGGGTAGGTGCTTCTTTTTTTTTATAAGTTAACGTTTTCGTTTTCCCCCGATGTTTTCTATACTGAGTTCACCTTTTTTGGGGGCCCCAACGTTCATTGCCCCCCGAACTAGTCACAGAAGCGCGCAGGCTGGCACTGGCGCGCTGCAGTTCTCGTTGGCGTGCTGTTGCCATGAGCACCGACTGCTTGCGGGCAGTGGGCACAGGCCAGAATCAACAGACCCTTGGCCTGGTGCGAACACGCCTTTTACGATACAGGCATGAGTGAGGCGAGCTCCAAATATAGGGGAAAAGCGCATGGCATTTGAGCGTCTGCGGGGACGCGGAGGGCGTTCATGCACTGCGTAGGCCTCGGCTAGTGAATGCTACGATTCCAAGCCGTCCAGGCTTTTCTTATGCATTTTACACCGACAAATGGCAGAAGCGCGGGACGATGATTACTGAATATTGAGAATGCCCATCCAACACGCCATTGGGCGTGTTTTTACAGAACCGAAAACCCAAACTTGTTTGATTGCTAACCTTGGGCATCGTCCAATCACGGTGCCCCCCCCCTCCCAACGTCACAGCCTTAGTTGGTGCGGCCGCCGCAAACCGCGCATGGTAGTTTTTCTTCTTTTCCCCTTTGTAAATAATTACCGATTTGTCAAACCGGGTAAACGATGAAAAGTGTGCTAATTTGAGCCCGTCTACGCAGTGCAAGCAAAAAAGGGGGCTTGACAAAATTCACTTCAGTGTCCCTTTAAGCGCAGGTTAAAGATCCGCAGGCTGTCAATTAATCCGTAACCATCCACTACGGCGCGCCTGAAAGCCCAAGTGTAGCTTGGGTGCTTTAAACCACCAAATATTGAAAACTTTTTTTATATGTCGTCTATGCGGTTCAGAAAGCATGTATTTTCCTATAAACTTGCTACAAACTTAAAACCGGAAGTTTGCCAGCGATACCAATAGAGTGGAACATTGTACTGCGCCTTCGACTGCATGCTAAAATCTCGCTGTGCAAATGGTGATGACATGCGCGCGCTTTGCAAGGCCGGATTCGCCTTCGCCTATCCAGTACGCTTCGACGAAGCGGAAAGTTGCCCGCTGATCTAGGAGACAGGGCATGTGTACGTCACGCACCAGTGCCGCAGCCAGTCACGTCAACAAACCGTCTTCCTCGACGGGTACGTAATGTAGAACCTTGCGCCACGCTTACGTATGGAATCTTTTCGGGTCTCCGTCGCAACACTTCCGATATACGCTTTCACGGTTTCCTTAAAGGCTTTGAGCAAGGAGAAAAGTTTGGTTACCGCCAACGCAAAGAGCATTCGTGATTTTTTAAAGCGAAAGCTTTCTTAGTTGTACAGATGATGTCCGGTCAAAAAACTAATTTCCCATAGAGCGTTTGGTGAACCGAAAAGCTAAAAAGAGACGAAAAGGTCCTAGGGCCTTCATACCTTCAGATAAGATGGCTTAAATTGTTGTTGGGGAGATGGCTTCTTAGCAAAGCATTGAAGTTCACTGAGTCGACTTTCAGGGTGTTGGAGTAATCGTTGTATCTGCAAGGTGGCTTTTCCATTACAAGTGTCCTGCAGTGAAGCGTGACCTTCCACGGAGGAACTAGGATTACAGAAAAAAAAAAAATTAAAGGCGTTCCACTCAATGTGAAGGCGGTTGGAAGTGCAGAGGAGTGATTCGCCATAATGGGCTGTAGCGCTGTTATCCGCTCACTGCTACCACCCAATGCATATAAAACTTCCTTCCTTCGGAGTTCTAGCGCGCCCCTGCCTGAAACTTCGCCAGCGGGAGTTCTGTTCTTTTTGTGCCCGCTTTTCCTCCCGCACGTGCCGGCGTTGCACTGCCACTTTTTTCGCTTACTGTCGTACAAAACAACCCAACGACCATTCCTACCTAAATGAATGCGGGCGCTGCTGATTAATTATGCATATTTTGCCGCAAATATACATAGTTTTCATTGCGCTAAACAACAGGGAGATGTACGACAAGCGCCAGCGGTTTACGAGTTTTGAAAGCTTATGACTAAATAACCAGCTTGGCTTTCGAAGCCTCTGGGTTACGCCGTGACTACGGAACGCCGTGGGGACTTACTTGGGTCCAGCGAAGAAGAAGAAAAAAAAAGAAAGGAAAGGCCGGGAGGTCAACCAGGTGTAGAGCCCGGTTTGCTACCCTGCACTGGGGGAATGGGGCTCAGGGAATAAAAAAGGGGGGGGGAGAAGAAGAAGAGATAGGAGTGGGAAAGCGCGCACTCTAGTCCCGTTTCGGGCACTATAGTCTTTCACGCAAGTTCGTTTCACTCAGTAAACGTAAAAGGGCTTTTGTAGCCTATTGCGAGGTCGATGGTAAAGACCGATGACTTAGAATAGTTTCCACCGTAAATGGTCGATTGTCCAATCGGCTCAGCGCGGTTGCAAGCACGCTCCTCTTCGACGAGTATTCGGGGCAGCGACACAGCACATGTTCTATAGTCTCTTCCGCCCCACAGGCGTCACAGTGGGCGCTGCTGGCCATCCCGATGAGGAAGGAGTAGGCTTTCGTGAAGGTCACTCCCAACCACAGTCTACAAAGCAAAGTTGACTGGGGTCGAGACAGCCCATTCGGAATACGGCGCTGAAGAAGAGGATCCTGAATATACCGACGGGGATTCGAAAAGTCCGGTGTGTACCATTGCTGCATGGTAATCTTGCGTGCAAGGGAACGAAGCGTTCTGGCAGCATCGGTCCTTGAATACGGAAGCAGAATGGTGCGGTCGATCTCATTGCCTGTACGGGCAGCTTCATCCGCCAGCACGTTACCGATGACTCCGCAGTGACCTGGAAGCCACTGGAAAATTACGTCATGGCCGGCTGTGATGGCTTGATGGAATTTTAAATGCGAATGCATTTATTAGCCGCATGGAAGAGCAAGGTAGATATCTGTCAAATCCATACGCGGGGATATGCGCCAAACACATGTCAGGGGGAAAAGATGAACCCCATAATGTGCATGCGCGAGTAACCATCTAGGTTATCTCAACGCTGGGACCAGAGTTGCTATCGGCTTCACCCCTGCGAATAAACCACCACCTCAAACGGCTATCGGTGCGTCGACTGCCTCCTCGGCAGTATGTGTAATACGTATACGTTGTCCTGCCAGCTACCTTTTCACCAAAAATGCGCGTCACGCAACCCCTCGAGGGAGTCAGCCTGCCGCGCTGATGGTAAATAAAACGCACAGTCATGCAACCATTCGTTCGAAACTGTTTTGCGATAAGACGATAAGTGAAGCGCACGTTCCGGCTGCAGACGGATAGACGCCTGGTACGAACCTGCGGAAGCAATGCCCACCGAACCACCTAAAAGAAAGGCGAGGTCTGGGAAAGACCGCTCCACAGATCATATTCCACACGCACCGGTCGATGGCCGACAAATGACGGTCGATGGTTCCGTTCCCACCAACGCTTATGTAGAACCTGAGCGCCACGTAAAATCGCAGCGCACATTACACTTGCTCCTCGACGGTCATGTAGCGAAAGCCGCCCCAAAGTTGTTGGAAACGGGGGTCTGTCGCCAGCCGACTGCACAACCAATGCACAGCACCTTTCGAGAGCTAAAAACGAGCTCGAAATTACTCCTCGTTTAAAAGACCTGTCGGGTAGGAAATATGCCTGCTACGGCGACCGTAAAAAGAAAAAGAAACCACGCCGCAGCAGCGGCCACCACGGGCGTCCCGAGTTCAACTCGGCCAGGAAAAACGATGCCCGAGTTTCCTCCGAGTTCTAATGTCAGTCAAACACAGACAGCCCCGTCGTAGGCGCGGCGTAACAACCAGAGCCACACCCACCCACGGCGTCACCTTTGAGTGGGCGTAGCGTCGTATCCACGAAGTTATCCTTTGATGACCGCTAGCAGTGACGAAAACTTAGCACAAAGCAAGAATGAAGTCCTCAGGCCACCGCCAGCCAATGGTGCCACAGTCGTGGGTGTGTTCGGTCAAGAACTGGAGTTCCCTATTGTGCGAGCCAATAGGAGAGGCCAAGACGACACGATTTAACCACGACAGCCTTCTTCGTACGCTATGAAAACATAGTCGATGAGAAATGACACAACCTCAACGTTTAAAACGAATCGCCAATGCTCGAACACTCTTTTTACACGGGACGATTTCTGATAAGCGCCCGCCGTGCACACTCAAGCAGGTCGTAAACAAAACCCATATTTGATGTTCGGGAGCAGGGCACTACAGTGGATTCCTTGATTATTTGGTTTGTGCTTGCGCAGAGCTGCACTGGGACTACACTAAAGCCAAGTATCAAACATGATTCAGTGAAGGAACAGAACACCAAGAAAAACGGACCGCCCCGCGCCGGCCAGGGCCAATAGCTAAGCTGTGGATTTCAAAGTGGGAGTGGGGTTATCTAGTTTGTGCTTGGGAATGAGTATTGCAGATCGATTTCAGATGGTGCTGCATGCGGAAGCCAGCACAAGCTGTACTTAATCGACGTAAGCGACCCCCATACCGCGCGCTGAATATGCCTGGCATGCAGCGTGCGATTCCGGCGGTTTAGCTCGAGGTGTATCGAATGCTCCATTATCTGTACTGTCATAACCCAAGCAGCTAGAAACTCGGGAGTAGGCGGAACTCGGGCCTTCTGTAATAGCGCCCCAGATCTCACCTGCGACCAGCAACCGGATAGGCCGCTCTCCCCTGCCTAAAAGCGTGCCTGCCACGGGCACAAGACTCATTTCTCCATTCTGAGGTGACAGCACGAGAAGGGCGAGTTCCATTACGATTTTGGCGCCTACGGCGGACCGGGAGGCGACCAGGATTGTGGCCAAGTCACCGGGTGTCATTTTGCTGGAAGCCATGGCCAGGAGTACCTGCTTGCTGACCAGCGCGCAACCTTGTCATTAGCCACACCAAGATATTCAATGAGGATGGTGAAGGAAAGTTCGCAGCCGAGGTCGAACAAAGCTTGCCGCGGCAAGATGGACAAGGTGGTGAGTGACCTGTTCCGGTGAGGCCTGGTGCTCTGGATGAACAGGCGGAAGCATATGATCCGCGGCTGGCGGGACCACCTTGGTCTACGGTTGTGCATCTTTGTGGAAAACAAAAGCGCTCAAAAAACAAGGGCAAAGGAAGACATAGACAGCACGGCGCTTACTCGCAACTATTCGTTTATTGAAAAACATACAAATATATACCATGCAGAGTACACGTGGTCGGATTCCCTCCCCCATTATACACACCATTACAAGACTTACCAGCTGTCGAGGCACATGCGGCAGAAAAAGATTAAGGTACAACAAAGATAATGGGGGAGGGAATCCGACTGCGTGTACTCTGCATGGTATATATTTGTATGTTTTTCAATAAACGAATAGTTGCGAGTAAGCGCCGTGCTGTATACGACTTCCTTCGTCCTTGTTTTTTGAGCGCTTTTGTTTTCCTCCAAGATGAACACATACCAACTAGCCCAACTTTCCGTTCTTCTGCACTACGGTTGTGTCCTACTTCCTGTACCGGCGCATCCTCTATTGTGCCAATGGACTCGGGGTGCACAATGAGATGTTCACGATAATATCCCCACCCGTACTTTTGCCTTCCCTGTGACTTGCCGTTTCTCTCCTCCTGAACTTCGTAGCGCGCCTCTGACTGCCCTTTTCAGCCATCGGTCATGGGTATATTTGTGCATCGGCCCAGCCTCCTATTTCTTTTCATACTTCTGCGAAAGCGCACATTGACGGTGGGGGAAGTGTGTTGTGGATGATAATGTATAAAAGAGGCAGGGCTGCACGGGTACGCGGGTGCGGGCATAGCTTGTTCCTCGGGCTCGGGGCAGTTGGGTCCTGGTAAGAGCAGCGAAAGGGCGACCGGCTGTCGGGCTCCCTTCTTGCATCGCATCGGCGACGTCATCGTACGGTGTGCCCGGAACTAAAATCTTCCTTCTCTACTTTCTCCCCTTCCTCTCTCTGTGATGTTAGAGATCCCAAGACAAACGGTCGACTTGAGGCCAAGCTTCTTTGAGGCCCAGTGGTCACTGAAAGCTGAGCTCAATAAATGTTTCCACCACCCCCTCCCAACACCTTCAAAACTTGTCTCTATCTTATCAGAGATGGACCCAGAAAAGGAGCTCGGGCCCGATAATTAGGAAATGGCTTTCGGAAACAAGTCTTGACGCCCACATGAGAAATTTGAGTATGTAATTGCATATATGCAAATAAGGTAAACCGAAAAAGTACCTCGTTCTGGCTAAATGTCCTCTTTCAGTGGCGAGGCAAACGCGGGTACGTGCCGAGTCATTACAAGTGTGAGAAGAAAAAGACGCGTAAGGAAGGACACGTTCGGTGATCGGACGCTACTGCTGTAGCATTAACTACACCACAAAGAAGACTTACCTTCCCACCTTGTTCTCTTGCAATCCAACGCATTTTGCTAGACGAGGGTATGGACATGCTACGCCACACGCCCCTTTCACCTCGGCAGCCCGTCCGCACGAGCAGTGAGCGAGCACTAAAGGCTGTGGAACGTGACACCTCACTCAGCACCAGCGGGAAAAACAGTGGTGCAGATGCCGTGGGATCAGGTCAGAGTAACTGCCCTCGTTTCTGGGCCGCACTCGGGTGCTCCTACATATCACAAGCGATATTTCGGGGCAACTGAAGATGGCACCGATGGTGATGATGAAGATGATCAGTAATTACTTTAAGGAAGGAATGCCTCTAGGCCATTACGAGAAAAAATGGAGGGTGTATGGAAAGGTAGGATCCTTCGTTGCCACAGTTTAAGACAAGGAAGCTCTCGCTGGGTGCATGCAGCAAACGAGTAGTAGCCAACTGGCAACGCTGTACGCAAGTCCTGCTCACTCAGTCGGAATAGTTGCCTAACTTACGTAAATATTCAATGCCGTGGGAACGTAGACTTTAGGCAAAAAGATTTCATCAAACTTCAGGAACTTCCTGCGGCCGTTGCGAAAGACATGAGAATGTCAGGTTAACTGACGGAGGGCGGCCTTTCCCCTTTGACATTCCTCCTTTACGCTGGTGACAAGTCTTGCTTGGCCATCGTCTACTATCATGGCCGAGGGGGAAAGGGTGTAGATGCATCAGCGCAGACGGTATTAGAATGTGTGCTAGAGCACACATTCCAGCCACGGAGCTCGATGTGAGGCATTTGTCCTGCTGCTACCATTTCATAGATTCGGTGGCTGGTCCTGCTGCCGAAGGTGTTGTTGGCGCTAATGATGACTGAACGAAATAAAGAAAATGCCCTCTTGCCTACCCCTGGAAACCCGCTAACACTTTGCTTGCTTGCCGCCGAACATCTGTAATACATTAGTGGCAGCGAATAGGGTCCGACGCATTGAACTGATCTATTGGTGTTAGTGGTAATTTCTGTGGTACATTCTTCAGAGATGTGTCCATTCTCCTCTATCCTGTGCGAGTACACGAATCGCTAGCAGTCCCGGTTAAAGAATTGTAATAAAGTGCGCCACAATCAAGGACCATAAGCTTTTATTACACCCAGTCTCCCGGAAAATGGTACGAGAAGCGGCCGTTATGGACTCCATAGGGTATCTCGAATGCCAAGCCAGCCGTCGTCCTCACATTAGTTTTTCTGGTTGCAGGGAGAAAATAGAAACAGCAAATTAAACGGGTGAACTTTGGCACGTTTTAAACAGAAATTTTTAAACTGTCCCGGTATAGCACTTGTGACCCAAGTCGCAGGAAAAAATTCTATTAAAAACGTAAAAGGTGGTCGCTAGGTGCTCATGAGTGACGTGGTTAACCGGCGTTGGGTTAACATTAGGTACAAAGGCAGCAGTTGGCTCGTCTAGCTCTCATCGACTTGCTTTTTAAAGGGACGCTGCGACACTTTTCGAACTTTTTTCTAAATCCTAAATTCTTACAAAATGTGGTAAACCAACCCATCAATTACTTACAACTGGAGGGTATGAAGTACCGCAGCTAAAAATTGCCACTAAATGCCCATCAAATGCTTTAAAATCTTCCCCAAAATATTTTCCTCTGTTCCACATTCTCGAAGTTATTCAGCTTCTCGAATTACGGCGTTGGAGCACTGTAGAGGCTCTTGGCCGGCTCCATTTCATTTGGAGCAATGAACGAAAGCGACATTTGATGGCCACTTCGAAAATCCACAAAAGCAAAGAAGAAAGGGAAAGCGGGTCTACTGTGACGAGCTAATGATGCAGTGCCACTGCATGCTGGCGATAAGTGCATCTTTCAGAATGCTTCCCGACAGGAAGGAAGGAGTGAAACCATTTATCGTAAGTGTTGCCGAAGTGTATACTTTTGTTACAAGACAAAGAAGCGGGCTGTTGCATACTCCGTCATGGAAGCCCGGATGAAGGCGACGACGTTGGGAATGTGGAATAGGCCCGGGGTTCACTTGGGGCATCATGGCCAGCCATTAAATCACCGACTCCTCCTCTTCAAAAAGAAGTTACAAATAACTGACTCTAACGTAACCACTTCCTTGTGCTTTTATATTTTGTATAAATTAGCAATTATTCATTTAAATGGTTAAAAACTTGAAAATCAGATATGTAGGCCGGACCTTTTCACCCAGCTACTGAAGGTCGTGCGTAACACGCACAACTCATACATGCAAACAATTTTATGCAAACTTATGGAAACCTGCAAACTTGCTTGCATGTATGCAAACAAATTTGCATACATGGAAATAATTTTATATTGACCATATCGATCTTGAAGATAGGGCCAATTGATAGCTAATTCATACCAGTTGCATATAAAAGTAAAGGCGTATAGGATTGAGGTCCACATTATGTTCTGGGCTTAAAAAGGCAGCCTATTAATACCTAATCTACTGAGGATGATTGTTCATGCGTTCAGCGTCAGAAGTACAAGCTTGAGGTCTAAAAGGCATGTGTCTTTGGTTGTGACCACTTGCTGATAGCACACACTTCAGGACGTTCATTTGCCACGGCCCCTCGATCAAGCGCACCTTGCGTGCTCTTGGTAGAGGGGCCGTTGCTGAACTATCACGCCTCCATGCGCGTTTCGTCTTTGTTCGAAGCATAAACGTACATGGAACTGTAGACATATGCTGTAAGGTTCGCGTAATAGCGTCATGCTGTCCCTCTACGCTGGATGATTTGTAGTCTAGTTCCCGGCCATTTATAGTTTGTAATTGTGGTTCCTGTGCAAAGCAACGGAAGCACGCGTGGATTTTCATCTTTAATGCGATCATAATAAATGGCCTATTCAACGAAACGCCGGCGCATGCGGAATCTGTAGCTGCGAATAGCTTCTAAATCTAGGTACACGGTTTTGAAAAGTTTAATAGCATCGTAAGGTTGTAAGTAATCAAACAAATAAATGGGCGCAGCTCTATGCGATGGCTGAACGTACGGAGCGCAATGTGGAACGCAGGGGGAATATACGCATTTTTATTTGTTGAAAAAAACTGAAAGGAGTCTTCAGGAGGTGGCGCATGCTGCTATGGCTGCTTCCACTGTTCGGCCACGACGGAACCACAAAGGCGGCAAGCACAAATCGCGCTGCTGTCACCTCGCGGAGAAACAGTCTCCCGTGCGTCAGCTCGCAGTGAGGGGCTGCGCAATGCTCAGAAATATATTCCAAATGACACCGCAAAACACGCAACGTGATGACGTAGAAGCTGAGATAGAACCAACGAAATTTTTGTCGCAAAGCGAGTCATAGCCCGCAGCAGAAGTCAATAGGATTGTTCGCGGCGCAAAACTCAAAAGGGGAACAAGCAGCGTTCTATTGTCAGCCATCGCCAAATGAAATAAGAACACAAAATTATGATCCTGAACAACAAAATAAACATTATGGATAGTGGAGATAAAGTAATAGCTCGGTAGTTGTATGTTTGGTAAGACACATTTTCAATTTTTTATATTGTAATAGTGACACGCGACAATTTCTTTTGCAAAAAAATAAATTGTGTTGTTTGTATGCTCTGCTTCATATTTTTGTGTTCGCATTTTATTTGTCATTTAGTGCACTTAATACATTCGCATTCCTAACTCAGAAGAAAGTACTTAAAAATATTCTGATTTTTTTTCAATAGCTACAGGTAGTGCAAGTGTCTAGCACTCTGCACTTATTTCAAAAAGGCTAATAATATTGCTGCATAATCTCTTAGAGCACTCACTTTAGTAATGGGATGAACTTTATGAACATATTTTGTATCCCATTTGAAGCGTACGCAATGAGAACGCCGCTGTAAGCGTCAGCCGAACTTACGGCAGTGGCAGTAACAGGTTACGCCAGTTCCGGTGCAGTTGAGCCACTCGTTCTGATCACACTGGGTGGCCCTGAACAGATGGCATGGGTCCTCTTCCTTGACTGCAAATGTTTTTTTTTTTAAAACACAAGAAGGCATTATTTACGCCGAATTGTTCACTGATAAGAAAGAACATGCTTCATTTTCTCCTCTTCCTAAAAATACAGGATTGCAAAAACGGCACGCCGATATCGGCATTAGTACCAGCTTATTAGGAGCTTCTGTAGTGTTGATAATTAGATTTTAGCTTGCACTGCGACCAAATGAATTAGTGGGGTAGCTCTTTCAGATGAAGGACTCTCATCTAATACTGTACGGCTCAGAATTACTTCTCTCCAGTTTTGTGTTTGGTAACACCGGGTAATAAAGGGGATTAAACTTTGCCCGCTAAAAAAGCGTGCTTGACACCCCAAGTGTTCCTTCTACAGTTATCCCTGCCTGTTTTATGCTCTTCGTGCAGTTCGACGTTGTTATGGATGTGAGCTACGTCGGCCAGAAGTGCATTGATAAGAACAGTCATCGGCCGTGACATTGGGAGCTTGTGCCTTACCTTGTGCGCGCAGCGCACGAAACACGACGCGCTGAGCTACTCGTTAGGAATATGTAAAGCTATACAACCGCCTGTGTCCTTCCAGGAAGCACCGATATAATCAGTTGTATATTTGATGTGCTACGCTGCACTATCATCTCACCCGTGGTGCGTGCTCTTTTTTCATTATCCCTGCACTTCATTGCGTCATTCTTGTACAAAGATAGGAACAACCCACAACCACAACAGCAAAAAAAGCCTTCAAAATCTTTTGCCCAACGGCCATGCCTCATCATTATCATCAATCTATTTAGTGCCACTTCAGGACGAAGGCCTCTCCGCATGCTCTCCACCCGCTCCTGCCCTGCGCTGCCCGACTTCAGTTCTTGCCTCCGAATTTTTGTTGTTTCCTTCCCCCAATCGCATTACTGGCTTTCCCCCTCTTCAACACCCCTCTCTCTTAATCCACTCTGTTACCGGTTGTGAATTCGTCTCACTACATGGCCAGCCCTAGTCCATTTCTTTTTCTCAAATTGATGTAAATGAAAGATAAAAGAAGAGAAGGGATCTGTATTAATCGTCGGCAGAAGCATGCCCTCTCCCTCAGGAGGCAGTTTGTTTGGCAGTAGTGCGTTAACTACATGCACGGACTTTCCACCCGGAAAAAGGAAAAGATGCGACGAGCCACGACGCATTTTTAGTGGCGGTGAATATCGCTCGCTACCGGTTGTGGTTTCGCTCGGTTCAGGCAGGAACACGTGTGGCGAGGATTCGGGACTAATTTCGGGTGGCTGAAAACCTGCGCGGCCGAACGCCGAATGTTCGCCGGGCCGGGCTACTCGCAACAAAGATGCTGGGCTACTCGCAACAAAGTTGCTTCGGCGGCCGTCGCGTCTGCGCTTTGTGTCTGTCACTGAAGCTAGGCCAGGTGAATGAGTACACGTAAATACCATGACAAACAAACCACCGCTAGAGGCTACTCTCCTTGCTTTTAATTACGAAGCGACATAAAAAGTGGAGTTATTTTCTTACAAAGAAATTGTAGTATTTTTTATGTGCTTAGGAATTCGTGTGCCAAAATTTCAGCCCAGAGCAACTGGGTTAAATTTATTTCTATCCCCGGTTGCACGACAATACTTGGTGGCTTTGTTCAGAATGGGCATACGTCGGGAACATTTTCTGGGCATGTCCCCTTTAAAAGGGAGCATAAAGCGAACCACCCTCAGAAAAAAGTAAACCGGACTTCGCCAGAGCACTGGGAGACCGTACGCCCCAGTTCCGAAACCCGGAGGCCCACTCGGGAAGCCGTTTGGTCCGAAAAAGCTGTCAGAGCCCAAGGAGTCCTGGGCCGAGCCTGACAGGGGAGGGTTAACAGCGGACTCCCACCTCGCACCTCCCCCTGACCGAATCTTGGGAAGAATTCGGTTTTCAGCCTTCATCCCGCTTGCGAACAGTCCTCGACAATTCCACGTAACTGAAGAGTGTCTTGACTGTTTAAAAATAAAACAGCTTTTCTGCTTTCAGAGTAGCCGGCGTCAGGCTATGGGACGTTCCTAGTACACCCAACGTAAACACTGCATTAAAGTATTTCCGTAGCTATCCTGTTTTCCTTTTTCTTTAGAAGACAAAATTTCAACATGATGGTTCGCTTTTTTACTGACGCGATGAATTGATCATTATTTCCATGCGCGCTGCTTTTGGGACATTGCTGCCAGGGGTTGCAAGGCATGCGACCGGCGTGATTGGTGCTGTATCCGGATAAACGCAGACAAGCAGGGAAGACGCAAGTCGGGGCCAGTGCTGTGGCCTGCTGATTGGCTCACTTAGAGGTGGCGCCATATATATATATATATATATTATATATAATATATATATATATATATATATATATATTATATATATACGTTGATGTTGCGGGGCATTAATTCTTACGTACTCATTTCTTTTTCTAGTTTTTCTAGCAATTTTTACCTCTTCTCCCAACGTCTGGGCGAGAGCTACCCAAAATTTCACGTATAGACTTCTGCAAGCAGGGTGGCACACACTTTGCGGGTATTAGGAGACCCGCAGTGTGTGGTACTTCTGTGAATAAGCTAGCCGCCTTTGCAGGCCATAGCCGCCGCTCTCTCGGTTCATGTTGACTAGCTTTGAGGTGATATATACGACATTTTGAAGAGTGGCTTTGGGGGAAGGTGCGAAAATATTTGTTGAAGTGTCATTATAAAAACAATGCAAGAAAAAATAAAAAAGTAAAAAAATAAACACGAACAGGCGAAAGGCACACGACAAAATCTGCAGAATGATTATTTACTCATTGCGCTTCGGAAACAGCCGCCCACCTGCAGTTAAATTTGTTTGCTTTGGGCCGTACGACGTGCGCTACCATCAGCTCAACACTTTTTCATTGAATTATAAAAGAATGAGCTCCTCCATTATTGCAAGACTGAAAAAAAATGGACTTTGGAGGGTTGTGCTCTTGTAACGGTCATATTATAAGGTCATGCAAAATACAACAATCGGGGAGGTAAAATTTGTATTGCGGTTAATCTGAAGCAACCTAGAGAACGACAGCATGATGAAAGAAGCCGCATAAAGCGAATAACTCTGCAGGGACGTCACGGGGTAAGTTCAAGACGGGACGGGAAAGGTGGCTTCCTGCGGCGGCCAGATAATATGACATGGGCTTCACCTAGGAGGTTTACCTATAGCGCGGGCCTAGATGAATGTGTCACGGGACAAGACACTGCGCGGCCAGCACATTCGCCATTCGCTGCGTAGCCCCGAACGACTTGTGGACGCTACCATTTCGTCCATTAGATGCTGCTCCCCTCTCCTCCAAAATCGAAGCTAGGAAGCCTTGTAGTCGGCGTTGGTTTTCACTGTGAGATTATCTGGTCGCTCGCCCGCGCTCATCGCAATGCCTTTTCGCGTCCTATATATATCCGCGCTTCGTCAAGAAGGTTGCTGTCTCCTTAAGTACAGCGCAGCCATTGACCGCAAACCATGTTCAAAAATATCGAGAAGGCTGATGTATTTATTAATACCTCATATTTGAAAGCAAACAAAACAAAAATATGAATTTCATGGGAACGACTTAGAAAGAGTTCATGCAGTTTTTTAAAGCTACAATTACCATAAATATTGACTAGACTGAATGTACACTACATAAAGAGTGTTGTATATTCCTGATGAAGACTCATGTTGCATAGGTTTTCGGTATACGCACTCTGATTCCACCAAAACTTTTCGCGCTTTCACGGAGTGAGGCCAGAAGCAGCCGATGGCATAGGGAGGGAGGAGGACAAGGGAGGGGGGCGAGGCATCTCCGACATCCTAAGGTTGAATCCGAAGCCGAAGGTGTGGCTCTCAAAATCGCCGCGGCTCGACATCTCGCCGTCGCCAGACGAATTTTCGGGTTCGGGGCTCTTCGGGGCCAACAACCGTTTCAGCACGCACAGCCGCGACTCCTTCGTATGTAATCCCTTCACAGGGGTTTGGCCGTCATATCGCCAACCAGCCAAGCTAAAAATAGAAACGAGGGGTAAGGAACAGCAAGAAGCGACGAGATAGTGCCAGTCGTCGCGTAAGTTTCGAATGGTGTTGGCTTGCTGCTGTCGTTACGAGCTCGTTTCCAGTTTACAACCACTGAAAACTTCAGTTTGTTCGAGTACTTTACAATAAATTTCGTTGCTGCGTTTTGAAATGCCCATGTAGTACGGGCAAATCGTCGAGGGAGTGCGACATCCCCGCCGGTGAGGAGATCTCCTTTCATGTCTGCCCAACGACGAACCTAGGCGAAGCAAGTGGCTACGTTTTGTGAACTTTGCAAACGGAGGAGAAAGAGAGCTAAAGGAAGTACGAGTGTGCTCGCTTCATTTCCGATGAAGTGATTACGGCGGACCCTTACGTTAGCTCACTCCTGGGACATGCTGGCGCTCGTCGCCGACTTCGTCAAATCGCTCTGACCTTGGGGAAAAAATGCCGTAAACACCGCGCATTGACGCTCGTATCTTTCTGGTCGAAGCAGAGAGCTCGCGCGAACGGCTTTCCATACATGACACCGGCCAACTGGCATAAGTGATACTGCTACTGAAATTGAACTATTATTAACCGTAATCAAAATACGGCACATACGTACCAGTCTATATTCGTCCGTCGCGACGGGGCTGACGAGGCAGCGGTGCCGACGGCTGGGCGTTCGTCTGTTGTGGCTATCGCGGAATGGTCGCTTTCCCGTCCACCGCGTATCCCACAACTCTTGCCGCTCGTGCACTTAGAAGCATTGAGCGTTTTAGTGGTGTGAGGTTGTTAAATGCAAGCCCGAGCTCCTCGGCGAGAGTTTTGTTCTCCGGATCAGGCGATTCCATGACTAGGGCTGTGGGTGCACTAGGTTTTACTAGTATTTTTAAAATGGCCGCCGTCTCGATCGACTCCCGCGTGTGGGTGCTATATGGAGTCGACATACTAAGTATCTGTTTCATGGACCGGCTCTATGACGCCATCGTACACGTGACGGAATGTTCAATTTTAGCGGGAGATTTAAAATTTTGGCTTAAATTGCCTTATTTCTCAGTGAATAAAGCATCATTTGCTTCCGGGAAAGCGCTTGGGGTACTATGAAACACCTAATCTTTCGAATAAAACAAACTTTTGTTTTCTCTTCATGGCTCCTTTAAAGATATGAGCGAACCACCCGCAGCAGTAAACCGGACTACGCCAGAGCACTGGGAGACCGTACTGCACAGTTCCGCACCGGAGGTCCAGCTCCGGGAAGACCAGATGTCCGAAAAAGCTGTCAGAGCCCAAGGAGTCCTGGCCGGAGCCTGACAGGGGAGGGTTACAGCGGACTCCCACCTCGCACCTCCCCTGACCGAATCTTGGGAATAATAACGGTTTTCATCCATTCATCCCGCTTGCGAAAGTCCTCTGACAATTCCACGTAACTGAAGAGTGTCTTGACTGCTTAATGACAGCTTTTCTGCTTTCAGAGTAGCCGGCGTCAGGCTATGGGACGTTCCTAGTACACCCAACGTAAACACTGCATTAAAGTATTTCCGTAGCTATCCTGTTTTCCTTTTTCTTTAGAAGACAAAATTTCAACATGATGGTTCGCTTTTTTACTGACGCGATGAATTGATCATTATTTCCATGCGCGCTGCTTTTGGGACATTGCTGCCAGGGGTTGCAAGGCATGCGACCGGCGTGATTGGTGCTGTATCCGGATAAACGCAGACAAGCAGGGAAGACGCAAGTCGGGGCCAGTGCTGTGGCCTGCTGATTGGCTCACTTAGAGGTGGCGCCATATATATATATATATATATATATATATATATATATATATATATATATATATATATATATATTACGTTGATGTTGCGGGGCATTAATTCTTACGTACTCATTTCTTTTTCTAGTTTTTCTAGCAATTTTTACCTCTTCTCCCAACGTCTGGGCGAGAGCTACCCAAAATTTCACGTATAGACTTCTGCAAGCAGGGTGGCACACACTTTGCGGGTATTAGGAGACCCGCAGTGTGTGGTACTTCTGTGAATAAGCTAGCCGCCTTTGCAGGCCATAGCCGCCGCTCTCTCGGTTCATGTTGACTAGCTTTGAGGTGATATATACGACATTTTGAAGAGTGGCTTTGGGGGAAGGTGCGAAAATATTTGTTGAAGTGTCATTATAAAAACAATGCAAGAAAAAATAAAAAAGTAAAAAAATAAACACGAACAGGCGAAAGGCACACGACAAAATCTGCAGAATGATTATTTACTCATTGCGCTTCGGAAACAGCCGCCCACCTGCAGTTAAATTTGTTTGCTTTGGGCCGTACGACGTGCGCTACCATCAGCTCAACACTTTTTCATTGAATTATAAAAGAATGAGCTCCTTCATTATTGCAAGACTGAAAAAAAATGGACTTTGGAGGGTTGTGCTCTTGTAACGGTCATATTATAAGGTCATGCAAAATACAACAATCGGGGAGGTAAAATTTGTATTGCGGTTAATCTGAAGCAACCTAGAGAACGACAGCATGATGAAAGAAGCCGCATAAAGCGAATAACTCTGCAGGGACGTCACGGGGTAAGTTCAAGACGGGACGGGAAAGGTGGCTTCCTGCGGCGGCCAGATAATATGACATGGGCTTCACCTAGGAGGTTTACCTATAGCGCGGGCCTAGATGAATGTGTCACGGGACAAGACACTGCGCGGCCAGCACATTCGCCATTCGCTGCGTAGCCCCGAACGACTTGTGGACGCTACCATTTCGTCCATTAGATGCTGCTCCCCTCTCCTCCAAAATCGAAGCTAGGAAGCCTTGTAGTCGGCGTTGGTTTTCACTGTGAGATTATCTGGTCGCTCGCCCGCGCTCATCGCAATGCCTTTTCGCGTCCTATATATATCCGCGCTTCGTCAAGAAGGTTGCTGTCTCCTTAAGTACAGCGCAGCCATTGACCGCAAACCATGTTCAAAAATATCGAGAAGGCTGATGTATTTATTAATACCTCATATTTGAAAGCAAACAAAACAAAAATATGAATTTCATGGGAACGACTTAGAAAGAGTTCATGCAGTTTTTTAAAGCTACAATTACCATAAATATTGACTAGACTGAATGTACACTACATAAAGAGTGTTGTATATTCCTGATGAAGACTCATGTTGCATAGGTTTTCGGTATACGCACTCTGATTCCACCAAAACTTTTCGCGCTTTCACGGAGTGAGGCCAGAAGCAGCCGATGGCATAGGGAGGGAGGAGGACAAGGGAGGGGGGCGAGGCATCTCCGACATCCATAGAAACGTTTGTGCAACATGGGTGGGCCACAAATACGATGCCACTACTAGGCCACTAACCCCGCGCATTATTACGCGACGACCACCAATGCTAAGGCTTGTCGTATGTTACACACCTATTCATAGCGCTTCGATGTATGCTCTCACACAGGCGATCAGCCATTTCCCAATGATAAAGAAAACCAAGAATGAACAAGGTATCAGACGTTCTGCTGCTCTAGCGCACTCATGACAAAACCCGTGCTTTTAATGTTAGGTCTGATGTGATTCCTGGTTTTGTATCTTCCTGTTTTCCTTGTTTCTTCTATTTTGCATTTTTCACCTTTTCTCGGTCTTTCTCTTTTCTCGGAAAAAGAGGTGCGAACCCTACTTCAACAATCATATCCTGCGTAGGACACTGGAGTCTGGGCCTACATACTTTCATAACCTATCGACTTAACGTACCTACATAACTTATTTTGCATTGCCTTAACTGCCCCTTACCTTAACCTCACCTTTATGAAAACTAAGCCTAAGCTCCCTGAGCTTACTTTACCCTTCTTAAAGACTGTCTTCCTTCCTGCCTGCAGTCTGGTAGTCGGTCTGTCACACGGGAACTTCAAGCAACTTCTTTAATGTAAACAGAAATCGAACGCGTTAAAAGAAGAAAAACGGGCCGTCTCCACTAACGTGAAATTATCGTAGGGGCAAAGCATGCAGTGTATAAGTGTATTCAAGGATTGCAAGTCTCTTTCTTGCCGCATGGCGGCCTCTGATTGGGCGCCGGAGAAGCGCCGGTGGGAGGAGCAATCGCGCGCTTGCTGAGGCGGTGGCATCCCCTCTTCCGTTGAACTGGATTTAAGCAATGAAATGGCAGACAGACTGGCCGTAACTAATCTTTGTGTAATACGCCAAAAGCCTCTAGCGCGAGGCGTTGAAAAACGAGTTTCTCGGTGTGTTTTAGCACGCGCTACAATCTAGCGCGAGGCATTGGAAAATGAGTGTCCCAAGGGTTTTAGTACCGTGTTTCGCCCGTAATAACAATGCAGGAACGTTGGTTCAACGTTTTTTGTAAATCACCTGGCGGCTAATCTTTGTGCAAGGTGACCATGAGGAATACGAAACCAGCCAACGCAGTGCTCTCCTTGAATGCTGTCGTGAACGAAAAGCGTAAGTTCTCACCACAATGGCAGTCACAGATGCCCCTTTCGGCGACGAGGCAAGCCAGTTGCATGTCAGCTCTGCACATGGTCTTGGGGCAGGGGCTGTGTACTATTTCTGCAAGCAGACAGAATTACCGGCCGCGACTACTTAAGAATCAGCAGCAAAAGAAGCTGTAGAAAAGCACCACGCAGATGTCACTCAAAACTTGCCTTTCATGAAACCGTATTGTATTCAAAGAAAGCAGCGAAGGTGTTTTTGCGCAAGTATTGAGTGTGCTCAGAAGCACACAGAAGATACCAAAAATTACGTTTTCATTTAAATATTTCGGAATTTCGCAATTTCTATGACAGATGGTTAAGTAACCCGCACACAATTTTTCCATATAGGTTGACGTAGCCCTGATGATTGATCGAAGGGCGTAACCCGCCGACGCAACGCAGGCTTTGAGCCGCGCCGTAGTGGAGGGCTCCGGAATAATTTTGACCACCTGGGGGGGTTTTAACGTGCGCCGATAATCTCGTACACACAAGTGTTTTTGCTATTCCCCTCCATCAGAAAATCGGCGGCCGTTGCCGGGAAAAGAACCTGCATCGTTGTGCTCAGCAGCCCAACACCTTATCTACTGAGCCACCATGGCTGGTCACTGCACTGAAAAATCGCTTTAGGTTGAAGCAGTTTATATGATACTTGAACCGACACGCGTGTCTTGCTATTCGCCTACCAGGTCGCGGATTGATTCGGCGGCCGCTTTGATGGGGCAAAGAAAATCCTCTCGTGTGTACAGTTTCGCAGCACTTAAAATCCCCAGTTAAAATTACATGAGCCCCATAGGCGGCCTCATGCACTGAAAATCGTTGTACGGGTTAAACCAAGCAATCATTATATGATACTTGAAAAGGTACGAGGCAGCATTGACTGAGTTTTTTTGTTTTATTCGGCCAAGGTATGCGTGATTGAGCGGTCGGAACCTATAGCCATGATAGGCGGCAAAGATTTACTAATTCTCTCAGATCAGCTGTGAACAGTTGTACGACAGATTCAATACTCCTAGATAATACCGCTGCACTGTTCTCGGAACCACACAAGCCGAGATTTGCTAATTTTGTAATCCGAAATAAGCGGGAATCCTGAATATGTAAGCGGGATTTAACATTTGTGTATAAAGTGCCACGAAGAACTGATTATGCCCGAGTGGTGTCTCGTTTCGGACCATTATGAATATCTGCCACGAGTAAAAGGCGTGGCGGTGTGCGTATCTCAGTTCCTGGCTTTAAATGTTCCTACTTCATCCGGCTGTTCAGCATAAAATTTATGTACTTCTGATTTGATCTGCCACCTATCTCGCATTTGTATTTGTTTTCCTATTTGAGCCCATGGTTTTCCCGTTTCAATGTGATGGTTACAATACGTACGATTAACTTTGAGAGGCCCGGAAACCTCCTATACGTTGAGAAATGTTAGGTCTAGAATAAACCAGCCTTTTAGGCTAGTGAGTATGAGTAAACCAGTCGGGCATAGGGTCACGCCTTCGCTTGGGCCTTAACGACCAGTTCACTGCAGTGAAACGAAGCATTGCTCACCTCAGTTATGTCTATGTGTCAGGCGTAAAGTTTTTTGCTGCACATTTTCTATACCTGCGGCCCTATGTAAGAGCGGGGTTGTTTTCTTACAGATGCAGCATTGTGCTGGAAATACGCGTTATCACTACTATTTTTTAAGGAATTAAGTATTTTTTACCCATTTGTTCAAGTAACTCATGAAGCTGTTGTGCGCGCGCAATTGTGCTGTTTGTTGCAGTCATTAGGGCTCTTCGAATAACAATCTCGGACTCACCGCAGATATTCCGCGGGTAGTTCAAGGATTCCCTGAATCCATAGGGATAGGTGGAAAAATCGAATGCCGGACTGCTTCTCGGCGAGTCCGCGGTGAGTCCCGGACGGTAAATTAAAGAGCCCCATTGACGGCATCGCTAGCGGTGTTGGGCATGTGGTTGTGTTAAAGCTTTTAGTCAGGATCATGGTAACGTGCATTTCAGTCGAACCTAGGCACGAAAAATTAACGTCGTGGATATGAGCGGCCCGTATCATCGTGCGGGGGAATAAGCAATTATGCTTGTATACTCAAATTTTTGCCGACCAGCCCAGGCAATACGGAGGCTCCTAAGTAAATAAAAATGTAGGCGTCTAGTTCTCGTGATGGGTCAATAGTGCAAAATATTGCACGAGAAAAGCACAAATAACCCGAAGATTCAAGATTTCGCTTATGTATAACGCAAACATTCTTTACGCGCGTCTTTTATCGTTTGTTCTTCACACAAGCCCCCCGTAAAGTCTAAAGTTGTCTTTTCCTAATTTTCGCTGCTAATGCAATTCTTCAGACTAGAGCAACAATATAAACTTTCGCACTAGCTTTTAATAGGTAGTGTTTATTATCCCGGGAAACGTAAGAATTACTGCCATTCATTTCTAACGCAGTCGCCTCCCATTGGCTAAGCACGCTACGCGGAGATTCTATGGAATAAAGATTCTCCAAAAAGCCGTGTTTGCGGCTACCTCTGTAGCCCTGAGGTATAGTACTTGTTCTCAAACAAAAAGCCTCAGGTAGCATTCCGACAATGCGATGTTCTTTTTTTCGTGCTTTAAGAAATTCTCGTTCATCATAATTTGTTAATACTATTTTTTACTCTGGTTTTTTCTGTTTCAAGAGATCGATGAACAGGAGTTCTAGAATGGGTTGAATTACGTTTATTATAGGTTGTGCTCGGTGTCATTCGGCTGGGTTAGATTAGGTTTGTTGCAGTTGGGCTGAGTTTGGGTAGGCTACGACGCGTTCGGTTATGTTACGCTAGGTTTTGTGAGGTTATGTTATGTTAGGTTACGTTGGTACATAATATTATTCAGCAAATTTTACGCAACCCAGCTTTTGTGGCAACTCCCGTGAGAATTTCCAAAAGGTAATTCTCACGGCTGCCGTGAGATTAGACGCAGCCCATTTAACATTTCTACTGAAGGCAATTTGTTGGTTTTCGATGGATAAAGTTCTATTTGTTAGGCGGGGACGAACTCAGCTTTGTCTTTCTTTGCGGACAATGAGTGATGCCAAAGAAGTAAAGCTTACCGGAAGTGCGTTGCTCCTCCTGTGGTGCCGTCGCGGCGAATGCCACAAAAAGGAGGAGACCGCACGCAGCGACGGCTTGCATACTGCTCACTGTTGTCGGAGGCGGTGTGGATGCAGGGATTAGGAAGGCTCTCCTGACCCAAGAAAAGCGGTGTTTCCGAGTCCAGTACTCGTGCGGAGACGGGACAGTGGGCAGGGTCCGGGAATGCGCCAGACAATGCCCTATTCTTCTGCACCCACGAAAACTAGAGCAATGTCCGCTGATGATGCTTCTGTCAGCGATATTGGTGATGATCATTATGACGACGATGACGGTGACGACGACGACGATGATGATGATGATGGTGGTGAAATTGGTTGGTGTGGCGGCGGTGATAGTGTCCTCGTTTGAAATGGCACTTACCGGTTCTGCCGCGGCGTTATGGTGGCCAAACGGCTTAGTTGGACGAAGATGCTTGGTTAGGCGAATCGCGGCATCACGTGGGTCTGCACTAATGGTCGCAATTGTTTTTTCAGCAGTGGCGAAGAACGCTGTTGAGGAGTGCGTTCCGTAGGTTACCTCGCACCACGGGCGCCGTTTCCACCTTTCGGTCTTCAGAGTGCGTTCCATAGGTTACCTCGCACCACAGGCGCCGTTTCCAGCTTTTAGTCTTCAAGAGCCAACCAAACGTAGCCTTAGCTAACCTAACCCAATGGCCAACTGCACTCACATTTTCCACCACGTAAAAAAATGCCACATAGTAGTACACAGTAAAATAGCGCTGAATTCCAGGTACTTAGTTTCAAACGTGAACGTGCGTGACGGACACGGCTCCTGAGGTTGGCGTTTTCGGCCTAGAGTTTGATACGAACGCGGAGGCGGCATTTACGCTTCGATGGGAATGATGGGTAGTTGTGGAACCAGATTTCGTAGGATGGAAACAGACCCATGGCTTCGCAAATTGTATTTTTGGCAAAAACAAAACTTCTATTGCCCGTTTCACGCTTTACAAATTACATGGCAGACAAGAAATCTAGTGTCCAAGAACTCGTTTTTACGAAATAAAACGGCGCGTATCAAAAGCAGACACGGAGTCGAAGAGATTCGCGGAATAGGTTTGTCCTTTGCCGCCAACTACAGCGAAACGCGGACTTCTTTAAAACTATTTGTAAAGGTTTCAGCGTTTGAAGTTTTTAATGTTGAAAAAAGTTTTGTGCTTCTAAAAAAGAAACCGATTACCTTTGAAGAAGTTATTCTTGCCTGAATCAGTGACATTCATGAAGCTGCGTTCCTATCAGCTGCCTGTAGTGCTGGAATACGCCGTAGGATCTGGCCTTCGCACGAAAAGTGTGGCTGCTTCACGCAGTTTGAGACCATCGTTATACTTCGAAAATGCACTGGTCTGCCGAAACAGCAGCGCCGCAACTCCTAATTCGCAGGCAACTTCGCCCTATACAGCGCCGTCATTGGTTGTCTTTTTTAAATTGCGAGAGTATGCCCTTTGGCATAAGATCGTACAGGTACAAGTTGGCACCCGTTTCCCGGAGGGAGTCCCAAAGACAGCGGTGGTGGAGCCAGCCCCGCCATCGCTCAAGATCGGTGGTTTCCCAGGGTGCAGGCCTGTGCGGCGAAGGTGTCGGCATCTCGTTGCACTCGGGGGAAGGGCACGTCCATAGCGGGCGATTGGTGTCGGTGTCTTCGGCAGGAGCCGTACAGAAGGGGCAGTTGTTGGTAAACAGGGCATGGTATCGCGGTAGGCACACCCAGGTTAAAGCAGGAGAGAGGGCCACCCCAACCCGAAGTCTACGCAACAGGACCTCCTTCTAGCCAGCGAGCCCAATGTGAAGGTATGTTGCACACGGTCGGATCAGAGAGCGTGTGGCGCGACGCTGATCTTCCTTTGTTTGAGAAATTGTTCATGTGGGTCAGTTTTCAGCAAAGCAGGGGCCGTGGAACCGACGTAAGGTGACAGGAACTATCCGCCGCAATATGAGCGGTCCTAATATTACGCTGGATCCACGACAGTCGGAGAGTGCAGGGTACTTGTCCAGTAGGTTATGAATGTATTTTGAGACAGACGAGTTCGAGGCTACACGTCGAAAGTCCCGTATGGCCACCGTTGAGTCCGCGTACATTTGTGCCGTAAGACTTCCAGGAGGTTGAAGTGCCGGTAGTAGCGCTTGCAGTCCGTCCCGGATGGCTGTAAGCTCCGCCAGCGTAGAAGGCTAGGTGCGGAGTGTTTCATAAGCGCAGTTTTGGTTCGCTTCTGAATGAGAGGGGTATTCGATCGCCGTAGTTAGAACGCCGTCTTGCGCAACACGGTCCGCCAATGCCTCTACAACCTGGGGCTGGTTCACAGTCGCAAGTAAAGGTACGCCCCCGAATTGCGCGTCTGCATTTCCCTTCGATCGACTGTGGAGTCGAATGAGCGGCCGGTTGTCGGTCACTTAATGGTACAGTCAGGGCGGCCTAGCTACAGGGTGGTCTGGTAAGGCGGGTAGAGAACGGCCCATGCAGATTGCCAACGCCGCTGCGTCTGGAAGAAAATCAAGTTTGTGCTGGCGGGCGGAGCGGCGTTGATGTACAAGCTCATCCAGAGTGTTAAGTTCAGCTTCTACCTGAAGAAATGGTATAGGCGTTATTTGAGGGAGGCAGGCGATGGTCCGCAAGGAAGCACTATTAATTGCTCCAAGTCGGCCCCACTCCGCTTGGTCATATGCTGGAATTGAGGACAACAGACAAGTCAAGGATGAAGTATTTACCCCACCAAGAGTAGGGCTGCTTTGAAGCAGGGGCCTCTAAACTTTTGTGAAATGCGTCGGATAAGGTATTGCATTTGACCTGCTTGTTGGCGGGCAGATCGAAGCCACAAGGCAGCTGTCGCTGACGATGAAATCTCCAATCCCAGAACGCGAAGAGATATGGCAGTGCACCCAGGCTGACCGGAGAGTTGTAGCGAGATCGGTGACATCTCCAGTCTATGACGGCCCCAAGCATTGGCCAAGGACAGAATGGCTGTCTTTTCTACTGAAAGATGGAGACCAGTGTATTCAGAACATTTCTGTGGGCCAGTTAAAACTTGTTGCAGGCGCGCGGCTTTCGGAGACCGGTCTGGGTGGAGAGTACTCTAATATTGTCCACGTATACCAGAAGGTGTGGGCCTTCAGACTACATCAGAAGGGATAGGGGAAATCACAGACCCCTGAGGCACTCCACAGACTGGAGGGAAATGGTTATAACTTGTTTCACCAATCCGTACTAAAAATGATCTTTTAGTGAAGGAGGTCCGAAAGAAAGAGCGGACTTTTTCCGGGAAAAGTAGGCTTTGGAGAACTTCCAAGATAGCGCTGTGGCTGAGGTTGTCAGATGCCTTGTTAATGTCCATGGAAAGCAACGTCTGCATTTTGTGAGATTGACCGCCAAGTACCACCATTGATGAGAAGTGCTCAAGTCAGTCCTCTGCCCCCAAACGAGTTCTGAACCCAATCTGTGCCGGGTGGTGGGATCTGCAAGTGTCCATCCACCACTGAAGTCGCGTAGCCAGCATTCGCTCAAAAGTTTCCACAAGGTGCACATTAATGCGATTGGCCGCAAATTGGGAAGATGCTCGCGTGGTTTGCCTGGTTTCGGTACTGGGACGATATCTGCCCGGAGCCACGACTCTGGTATTTGGCCCGAGAGCCACACCTCATTGATTGAATCGAAGAGACGGCTCAGGGCCGGATCGTCGAGGTTCTTATAAACCTCGTACGTAACGCTGTCTGGGCCGGGAGATGACTGAAAGTTTGCCTGGTCTATCGCAGCCAGGAACTTTGCCATCGTGAAAGCCGATTGTATTCCACGGACCTCATCATCAGAAGAAGAGGCAGCGACGTGGTGCCGTAGAAGAAACGGGCACGGGTTGCTAACCGGGAGGATGTCAAATGCAGGGTACAAGGCACGAACAACATCGAAGGCAAATTGGTCTGGGTTCTTGCCTGATGCTAGGCACGCACTGACTGCAGCATCCTGAGTGCGGCCGCCTGATTGCATTGCCCGAAAAGTGCGTCAAATAGGCGATACGATATGCTGGACGAAGGGCCGATCGACTCACACCAGCTAAGCCATCGTTGCCGTGAAAGCCGTTTGTCATGTCGTCTGGCAGCAGCGGTCATGCGTTGCAAATGCATTCGAGCCGGCGTACAGAGGGATCTCGCGAGGAAGCCACTTAAGCCGGTTTGCGCTGGGGCCACATCTGCAAAAGTCGGAGGTCAGCTTTGGCCGGTACTCTTCTACCCACGTCCTCCGTCTAGCACTTCTCAGAGCTTCTTTAATCACAGTGGTCGGGACTGTACTGGGGGCCGTCATGGTTGCATTGATGTTGCACCGGAAGTCATCCCAGTTTACTAGATTGTAGCTCCGCCAAAGCCGACGCGTCGAGGTAGGGGCAATGCGAAGCCTGATAGGGTGATGATCGTTGTCCCAGCAGTCGCCCTCTCTCTGTCAAGATTCCACTATCAAGCCACCAGGTTAAGTCGGGTGAGTAAGGCGGCAACCGGAAATGAGGGCATTGAGACGTAGGACGTGCTGTATAATTTAGTAGTGCGAAATGAGCATCGTTGAAGTGTTCAAGAAATGTAAGTCCACGTGCACTTGAGGCAGGGTATCCCCAATTGCGATGGGGCGCATTGAAGTCGCAAGTTACAAGTATGCTCGCTGTGCCGGCAATGAATTGAAAACCCACCCGATTCAGAACTCTGGTTATAAAACAGTTCCACTGAGGGTGGCGTCAGTGCTCGTGCGGTGTTCAGTTAAGGGAGAACGTATTTTTTAATTCTTCTTCGATGATTGTAGGGTTTAACGCACCGAAGCAACGCAGGCGATGAGGCGCGCCGTAGCGGAGGGCTCCGAATTAATTTTGACCACGTGGGGATCTTTAACGTGCGCCGCAGTCTCGTACACACGGGCGTTATTGCTTTTAGCCTCCATCAGAAAAGCGGCCGCCGTGGCCGGGAATCGAACCCGCGAAGTAATGCTTAGCAGCGCAACGCCTTAGCCGCTGAGCCGCCGCGGCGGGTAGGTCTTCGTCGAGCATAAATAAGCAAAATGCGTTCATGAAGTCCAAAACGAAAACGCAACTGGCTGCCAGATTCAATCCATAGTAACTTCCGCAAGCCTTCGAGCACCAATCCAAATCTAGAACTACCCATCACGCCCAATACAGCATACGATTACAGCGCAAGATTTCTCTCTTGTTGAGATTCTATGAACCTCTGCGATTTTCGAAGCCGAAACACAAAAAAAGGCCATTACACGCTGCCGGACCTTAAGTAAGGGATGGAACGAAAGCGGGCGCGCCACTACCAGCGGCCGCTCACAGCAGCCTTCAAATTGGCGCGGTAGTGTCGCGTTCCGGATTGCTGTTTTCACAGAACTTCCACTAACGTTCGCCCAGGCTAACGGAGTGTGGCGCAATTTCGACTTCGTGTTGCTAACAACCGAGATAAAGTAGACCACCCAAAAGAGATTTCCGAATCGCAATAACTGTCGGAGTAGCAATCGTTGGCATCGTTAGTAAAAAAAGCAAGTACACATTTACAAAGCTACTTTGTCGTAGATATGAAAAGCAGCTTTCCTTAGCCGGCGCCTAGGCTATCGCATTTTTAAGGGAACAAAGTCCACACAATTCACAATCAATCAATCAATCAATCAATCAATCAATCAATCAATCAATCAATCAATCAATCAATCAATCAATCAATCAATCAATCAATCAATCAATCACCATCATCATAATCATCATCATAATCATCATCCTCACAACCACCACCACCTCCACCTCCACACCACGATCACCGATCATCATTATCTACATCATACATATATCATCATGACGATCATCATAATCATCGTCATAATCATAACCCTACGCACGAGTGGCGAATAATTACAAATTGTTTGGGTCTTTCTTCACGTGAACAGCTTCCTGCATATCCGCCCAGTAACTCTCACCGCGATGCACATCGAGGGTCAAATTGTAATATCACTGTCATACCTTATGTCAGCTTCCACAGCAGGATGATGCATTTAAACCCGAAAACGTTATTTATTTACTGATGTTTTCCACATTCACTCGAGACACGCGGGCAGTTGATAATACCTACTTTGAAGTAACCTAGATAGAACACCCTACAAAAGTAAATACTTTATTTCGGCGTTAAGAAATGAAGTTTATTGTGTAGGAGAGGAGCAATTTCATTAGCTTTCGCACTTCACGGAGACGATGGCTGATTTTTGTGCGGGTATATTTATTACAACGAAGAAGATGATTGTAGTTCACTTAGCGAGTGAGGAAAAAGTCACACAATTTTGTATGCCCGCGCGCAGAACACATCTAGTTAGGTCGTCAAATTTATGTAGAAGCCTAAGGGGCAGAGGTGGCGCTGGACCTGCCCAAATACCGCAAATAATGAACTGGCAAGTGCAACTAGAGAAGAATTTATAAAGATAACTTTTCTCGTGAGATGCCATGGGAATTACAAAGTTACAGGCACGTGCGCGTTCAGCGCCATTTTTTGTTGCAAAAATGGTATTTTGAAGTAAAAAAAGTTTTCTAACTCCAGAAACAATCCAAGAACGCGTATGGATTGTAGGCTTTTAGTATCCTTCATTGCGTTGAAAAAAATGCCGATGTTGCCGCCTATACAGTAAGTTTTAAGCATATAAGGTCGATGACGATACAGCGCGGCAGTGTTGTAGAAAAAAACCGGGAAACGCACCACTGCGCGCGGCAGAGCGCGGTGCAGGCTGCCGAAGAAGCGCGAGCTCGACGGGACAGGCTCCTCTTCTCCGTCACAAGCCTGTCGAAAATTGCGACTCAACGCCGGGCGCAAACGTCATCTGCTCAGAGCAACTTTGAATGACGGTATTTAGTGTGCTCCGTGCTTACGAAGCTTGGATTTCGGCGCGGTGGTTTAAGTAAACTAAGTCCTTATTTCGATTAAATTAGGGCAGAGAAAAAATTGAGTGCAGCGAACTTTTAACCAAACGTAATGTAGCCTGACGAAGACTAGCTGAGCCTAGTCTAACATAATAGCATACTACACCCAATCAGAGCATATGATAACCCAACATATCCTATGCAAATAAAAACAAGGTATCTCGCACAGACTACTTTACAGAACAAAGGGCTACTTAGAATAATACAGGAAAAATCCTGTAGATGATTTCAATAAGAAAATGGCATTGACCCGTATTCGAAGTGGTCGAGCGAGAATCATACCGCACCACACGGAAGCGAACTACAACAAGGGCTTTTTACGCTTATCGAGTTTACCGGAGCTCCTGTTACACAGTTTCACATTCAATACACAAACACAAAATAAGCTCACACAGCGGTCGTTTGGGCTTCTAAAAAGGACGGCACAAGGAGCGACGTCGTTAAGACGATGGGATGAAGAATCACCGTGATTAAACGAAACTACCTCCAATGATAGTATTTATCACGCCGTACGTAATGTATATCTTTTCGAGGCCAAAGATCCAAGATACCATCGCGGTGTGCTACGAGCTACTGAAAGCACAGAAAAATTTCCCCATCTTAAGCCAAGCGGTGAGTCACACGTGTGTTTGTCCCACTTACACTCCCACAGCCGTTGATAGGCGAAATTGGTTACGCGTGGGAGTGCAATTGGTGCTTTTCGCCACCTGGAGGAATTTCACAGTGGCCGCAGCTACTGTGGTGCCACGCATGCTTACCAGGCGTAAGAAGAGGCGGTTAAATTGCTGTACAGGACAATTGGAAGAAAGATAAGGATGAAATTAGAATCTCTTCCATGTGCATGACGCTTCGGAATGTCCGTTGATATACATTGGATATTTAGACAAACTTTCCCTCATCCAATAGGTACCAGTGGGCTACATTCCAAAGTCACCTGTTGTTGATGATGATCGTGGCCCATGAGGAAATATCCCTTGTATAAAGAAATGGCCTGGCATCAACTATTGCCTATTCACTCTCTAACACTACATCATTCAGCCCCGTCTATGCCACACTGTACAAATATCAGTTCAAGTGGTGAACGCAGTGAGCCACTCACACAGATGATTTCGATATGCGACGTTTAGCCATCAACCTACAAGCCCATCTAACCACCACTACCGGAGAGCGGTGGCCTCCCTTTTTGCTTCTCTGGGATCCCAAAACACAGCTCAAGCTCGTCCAACCGAGCCGCATGCGTACAAAAGCTTAATGCTGCGTTCGGAGGGGGAGGAATCCCACCCTTTAATTTCTCCCACTCCCTGAGCTGTGGGAGAAAGTGACCACCAGCGACCACCGGGACATACTGACAACCCACACAGCGGCGAATCGCATCTGCCACCGAAGAGGCAACGTGAGGGTTCGAGCTAGTTGGTACTCCATAGTGACAATTTAAAACGCAACAAATTTAGACACAAGACGAATGACACAGGGACAAGCGCTTGTCCCTGTGCAATTCGTCTTTTGTCTAAATTTGTTGCGCTTTAAATTTTCACCGAAGAGGCCTACCACGGCCATTACCATTCCAGTATTCACGATAAAGGAACAGCTCAGATAAAAGGAGAAATTCCGCTGCGCCACGCGTGCTCTACTTACATTGTGGGAAACTGACCACCCCAGTGGGCTCGCTGGCTGGGGTGAGGCCCTGTGGCGGAGCCTTCGAGTTGGGGTGGCGTTATGCCCAGATCCACGCACGGCCTGCCCGCTATCACGCGCCGTTAGCGGACACATTCGCCTTCTGTTTGCCTCATGCGGCAGGAGCTAAGTTGAACACCTGTTGTGGACTTGCCTGGGTCTTAGAGACGCCCGAACGCAACACCTCCAAGGCACACGGCTCCGTCCTGGGCGACCCCCAGAACTTAAGCGACGGATATGGGGGGCCCCAGCACCGGCTTCTTCTTGAATTTTTCCGTGAAACGGGATCAACCTTAGAGAGCTTGCTTTTGGTTGCTACACACTATTGAAGGCCAGTCAACACTTTCCCCTTAACTTTCCCCGCCGTCTATTATATAAGTTACTGTAATGAAACGTTGGGGTGATTTATGCAAGCTATCTAGTTCCCCTTGAATGGCTACAAAAACTGTCGTTCTTTATTTTTTTTATTGGGAGTACCATTTAACGGCCCCGAACAGGGGTATTACATAAGGGGGGGATACAGATCACGAGAAACAATGCGAACATAGAGAATACTTAGTGCAAAATGGGAAGAATATTTGCACATATGGGTGAAGTTCACAAATGCAAATAAAACTGAATGGGCCAGGCAATACAAAAGGAAAAAAATATACAGATATACAGAGAGCAGAAAAACAATACTACTGATACACTGACAGGATTCGGAAAAGGATGTTTACAGCTGTGATAATGTGTTGCAAAACGCGTCGTAGTCACTTATTACAGCAGTGTTAGAGGGCAGGTCATTCCACAGCTTCATTGCCAATACAAGTGGTGAGTATTTATACATGTTGGTGCGTTCAAACGGTAGAAATACTTTCAAGGGGTGATCGGTACGGGGGGAGATGTGGGTTGCCGGTGTGATATGCAAATAACGAAACGTTGATGCGCCATGGTATAACTTGTAAAAATGCTGCAGGAGAACTTTTTCCCTACGCTCTTCTAAAGTGGGATATTTCAAGTTGTTTCGGAGTAGCGTAATACTTTGACGTGTGTAATTACGTAGAATGAATCGGATAGCGCGATTTTGGACTGCTTGGACAGATTTTTTAAGGTACATCTGGCGAGGGTTCGATATGATACCCGCGTAGTCAAGCTGTGGACGTACAAATGTATTGTATGTCATGAGTTTTGTCTCCCACGTTGCCATGAAAAGGGATTTACGTAGAAGTCCCAAAGTTTTACTTGCTTTGTGTGTGATGTGGTCAATATGG
The DNA here is from genome assembly GCA_013339765.2 of Haemaphysalis longicornis. Taxonomy (NCBI): domain Eukaryota; kingdom Metazoa; phylum Arthropoda; class Arachnida; order Ixodida; family Ixodidae; genus Haemaphysalis; species Haemaphysalis longicornis. The sequence goes on along the minus strand of CM023452.1, from coordinate 123,548,313 downwards.
GCGTTCCATGATAGATTAGATGTGAGAATTACCGCTAGGCGTTTGTAATGGTTTGTTCGTCGAATGTGGGGCGAAGAAAGAATAAAACAATTTCCTTATGCCTCCACAAGAAGCACATTATTTGGCGAATTTCGAGTGCGTTCCTTTACATCTCTTTGCGACTAAATTGGCCTTTTGGTCAATAGCAGGGTAACTTTTAACTTTACCCTGCCCTAAACTTTGTTTTCGTTACCGGCTCGCACAAAAAGACAGGCTAAGAACAGGAATTTCAATCTTCCTGCTTTTAAAAATATGTACCTAAATTGCTTTTTGAGTTCCTTGTCGTGAAAGTGTGGAATGTGTTATCAATTGAAACTAAACTTGCAAGAAATTGTAAACTGACGTGTAAAATGCTTTACTTGTATATTCAACACACTTAGTTTTCTGTAGTTACATAATTGTCATATTCTGCTTCTATGCGATTTGCCTTGTTTTGAAATTCGATAACCCATTTCTGTAAGCGGACCAGGCACTAACCTTCGGCTATCGGTCAGAATACTTGCTGTATTCAATCAATAAATCAAGTTTCATTCAGTCAAGCATTCCATCAAGTTGCCTTATGAAATAAACTATCTTTGAAAGCCTTTTCTTATGCAGTTGGGACGTCTCTCACAAAAAACGATCGTTACTTGGAGGCTCGGGTTAAGCAACCAACACGAAAGTTTTCTATTGCTACTATACTACTTACCCGTCGCAGTGCCTCAGTGGCTAAGGCGTTGGGATGCTGAACCCGAGGACGCGGGGTTTTTCCGGGTGTGGTGGCCGCTTTGGTGATAAAGGCGAAAAGCGAAATTACCCGTGCGTCGAGATTTCGCAGGACGCTGAAGGTCCCCAGGCGTTAAAAATTATTCCGAAGCCTCAACTACGCGAGCCTCCTAGCCCAGGTGTAGCTTCGGAAGGTTAAAACCTATAATCTATGTACTATGCTAGCGCTTACAGGCAGAAACTCCTGTTGGCATCCTTGCCCCTCTCAAGAGCTTCTCGCGTCTGGGGGAAGTATTCGCCAATAAAGTGTATGCGAATGCAGCGTACACCCTCCACATTATTTATAAATGGACAGCTCCAGCAGGATCCGAATTGCGCCGATGCCCCCACTGTAGTCGTGAAGGCACACCAAATCTTTACCACTTAATTTGGCTTTGTTCATTATTCGACCGTAATCGCCACCAGCTTTTAACTCTAGGTCCCGCCCCTGCGACTGAACAGGAACATGTTAGTCGGGTCCGTGACGATCCCACCGCACTAGAAGCAATTACCGAGTACGCCCTTGAAACAGACTACAAATTAGTGTAACGGCCTGGTAGACTTCCCCGTTGTACCTACAATGTGAACTGACTGCAGCGTGCACTGTTTTCAGTTTGAACCGCATTGTCTAGTGTGTGAACTGTACATTTAAGTGTGAGCTGTGCATTTTGGTGCCACTGACTGACTTCAATGTGTTCATTTTGTGATTAGGACCCCAAGACTGCAACTGTGTTCATTCTACGAGTTGTGCCCTTCCCCTTTTTCCCTCATCCTTGCTCCCCCCAGGGCCCAATGGCCTCTCGTTTAATAAAGTTTTTCACTTCACTCACTCCCAGAAGACTCCCATTTTGTCTTCCTCTTTTCCCTATTTTGCACCAAATAAAGTCTTCATCAGTATAATCCTTATCATCGTCATCATTGGGGGAGGCTTGCTCAGTCCCAATGATGTGTCGCTTTGGACTCGGTCAGTAGTTCGGGCTGCAATTGCTGGACCGACACTCCGCTTTCAGGCGCAAAAGTTCGGGTGACCTAAAAGGGTCGTGAGAGAAAATGCATTTTTCTTTGCGTAATTTCGTCTGCTTGAGCGATCTTTCAAGATCCTAAATGCGAAACATTTGCACAGTTCATTGCATCTGGAGTTTATGGGACGCCTTCGAAGTTTTCGTTTTGAGCCACATCGCAAGCGACCAAGCGCGCATCGTCGGTCGACAGCGCAACTAGCAGCGAAGTCACAATAGAACACTCAAATGTTAAACCCTCTTAGTGCATATTGTTCTGTATTGTTCTGTACAACTGCAAACCTTATATTTTAAAAATAATGCGTCCGTTTTTTCGTTGAAATAAACAGTTTTCTATCGTGAATACGGCGACCGGTGACGCAACGGCTTCATTTGTCTGGCAACCATTGTAGCAGAACTCGGACCTACTGGCTGTTTGAAAGATTTGTGGCCAGTTTCCCAGCTGAAGTTCAGGTTGTTTAGCCGAATGTTCTTTGGAATTATCCTTTTTTGTATCAAAGGGCACAAAACCGTTCAAGGAAAAAAAAAGTCCGTACGCGATATCAACTTGCGGCCGCCGGGCCAGCCTAACGTTACGGATATATCCTTCATTGAAGTCACATGCGTTACCCAATACACTAGAAACGCGAGAAGCGTACGCAGGAGAAAACTACGGCATAAAAGTCGCTCCGATTTTTAACCGTAATTCTAATTCTAATTCTAATTCTAATCAACCTTGAGCTTTAACCGCCCCCTTACTGTTTAACACCTTTTGCGGTAAGCAAAGGGCAGCATATCCAACCAAGAAAACCACGTTAACAGTATTGTCTATTGGGAAAAAACAGGAAAGCAACCGAACTGCGTGATGGTGAGAATCTGAGAATCGGCGACTGAGCACTGTATCACTGCTTCTCGCTAGTATTTGTGCGCTTGATGGGTAAATGACGTGTTGGTTTAAAGTTCCGACTACTCGAAGTTCCTTCGATAAACGTGTTTATGGAGCTAATTCTCATTTTAGGCTTTTAGTCATTTATTTCGTGAGATCAGAAGTTTCACGTTTGCGCAACTAGCTTTACAGGCTACATGAGATAGACGTCGGTAGTTTAGGCTGGTGGAAAACACCGTGAACAGTTAACAAATACAAAGTTTACTATAAACGTGGCTACTTGTTCCGGCGCCGCAAGCCCGCGTTGTTCACTGAAAGTTCGACCGTGATGATCAGTCATATCAAAGATCAGATATCTCCTGTTCAGTTTCAGGGTGAGTTTCATCATGGTGTCGATATTTTAGCTTTATCTGACCCTTTGCGAGCCCGCTCTATATCGACATGCTGTGCATATGACAGGCAATTGTGATTGGCTTCTTACCAAGCCGTCACTTCCGCAGCTCCAAGCAATCCAGAGCTGCTCCCGCCATTGACATTCTATGGGTAAATAAAGTACGGGCTATTTGGAGCTGCTCACAACTGCTGTGAGGAGTCAAAAAAGACCATTTGTTTGTTTATCAAGGTTACACAGAGTTATAAGTACCCATAAAACTCAATTTTTTTGAAAATCCATTCAAGACTGCTTTAAGTATTGGTAGTGGCCTTGAAGGCAAAAGCCTGGTGATTCTTATTAACACCTCATTTACTGTTACTTCCTATTTTCGTATTTTTCTTCATTTTCCTTTTTTTGTCTTTTGGCGCAAATTACTTGACCCAGCCTTTTCTCTTACCTCACGGGGCGTCAGGGGTCCTGCATCACGCACAATTCCTATAAAAATTTCAGGCAAGCGATTTATATTTTTGTGGAATTTGGAGAGCTCCCAATTTCAGGGCACACCCCGAGGTTGATATGGGTGACGGTGAAAGGAACAGCAACGATTACAACTTTTGTGCTACTGCTGGCATCGTGCGAAGAGAGTGAGAGAGAGAGAGAGTGAAATAGTGTGTGTGTGTGTGCGTGTGCGTGTGTCTATGCGTGTGTGTGTGTGTGTGTGTGTGTGTGGGAGAGAGATATATATAGAGAGAGAGATGAGAGAGAGAGAGAGAGAGAGGACGAGATGAAGAGAGAGGGAGAGAGAGAGCGCAGAGAGAGAGAGAGAACGAGAGAGAGAGAGAGAGAGAGAGAGAGAGAGAGAGGAGAGGTCCTGCTTTATTTACCTTACTATAAATTTTCTGCCTTCCCGAGGTGTGACTCCAGTTGCCCGTCATCCCGAAGCATTGTCTGAATGCGTTGGAGGAGCGCCTTCCGGTACTCTTCTTCGAGCCTTAATTAGGAACCAACTGTTTTACTGAGAATGGGCCCTGGCCAAATCAATTCGGGGGCTTGCGAAAAGCTAGTTCGCCCTTTTTGTGGGGGGTTCCGGGGTAAGGGGGGTTGGGCACTCCGTCCAAGTATAAACAAATAGGAAAAGAGAGGCGCTGCGTGCGTTTCTTTTTTCTATGAAATTTCTTGTAGTCTCACATGTAGTGGTAGCAGTTAGGGTACCCGGGCCGGTGGCGTGGCTAGGTAGGGTGGGAACGTTTATTTATTAAATCGCGAATGATGGGGAGGCTCTGTGTAGAACCTGCTATAGGGCTCGACAGATGCAGCCTATCTTCGAGCGTGTTAAACTACAGAGAAAATACAGCAGTGGTAACGCGTTGGGGTTCTGTTGAGGAAGCCAAGGTTCAAACCTAAGCAAATCACCTGTTTGGGTTTTACTTATTTACTCTTTACAACGGCAGCAATATTCCAGAAACAAAAAAATTACACTATTTTCCTATAGGGCAACCATGAGTAGGATGCGAAGCCGCATGGGGGTTCACTCAATTTACCATTTGTGGGTGGCGTTGGTTCGGGGCTGTTGGTTCCATCCAAACTCATCATACAGCACCGGAGCAGATCCGGCGCAGGCGGTGCCTCGGAGCCGACTGAACGCCGCAAAGCGCGCGCACCTGCTTTTATACAGCTGGTGAGAGGTGAATAAAGGAGAGGCGCCCTTTTCGCAGTGTTATGCAGCTGGAGGAGAGGAGAATGGAGGAGATACGCGCATACGCAGTGGAGTGTGGACTGCGCACGCGGGACATAGCCCCGACCATGAGATGCTTTGCATATTAAAAAAAGACGGGTTTTCGCAGATGGGGTACATACGGGTTTCGCCGTTAGAAAATGAGCGGCAAGGGTGGAAAGCATATAATCTCCTTCTTCCATCGAAACTTACGCACGACGTCAACCTTTATAAAGAAATATGCGTATCACTGCTTGGCTGATACACTCGCATCCTTCATCATTAGCAGACACTTCAATAATATAAATGGTCTCCCAAACTAGAACTCTGCTTTTTATACCGGCACAGAATATTACTTACCAGACGTTCTCACTCCTTTATTGTCATTTGGACATTAGGTTCACACTGATAAATCACACGGAAGAGTTAAAGATGGGCGAGCACGGTGAACATGGGAGGCGAGACTACTTCTACGTACGTGTTGTACGACGTTAACATCATTCTATCACATGACGTCATCTGTTGTTTAATTTTATGGTTGTGCGTTCGAGGGTATAAGCGTATGCAGAAGTCGCCAGGATCCACTCCCGACACATATTTGTGAGGTGGGGCGCTTGAGCCATGGCACAAGCTTCTAAAGTTGCGTGTTTAAGTGCTGACATATACAGGAGGTGTCTTTTTTACCTGCTCAGAGCAGTTCTGAGAAGCGTGAAGCAGCCAAAACTGCTCCCGCCATAGACATTGTATGGCCAAATAAAATACGAAGCTGCTTGGAGCTGCTCAGACCTGCTCTGAGTAGGCGAAAAAAGAGACCATTGGAAGGTCTTGGGTTGGAGTCTCGGCAGACATTCATCAATTAAAATACCTTGCGGCGTCGTCATAGTCATACGAAGTGCGGAAAAGAAAAGGAACAGCCGAGCAGGCGATGTGTTCGGCAGGCTTCGTTCATGTGCTTTGCCTTGACCGTATCTCGAGTTCCGCCGGTTGAGAGACACCGCCTTACAATAACAGATGGACATCAGGCGAGACACTGCCGTATTCCGTTAGTTCCGTCTCACTTACAAGGACATCACTGTAATTTGCCCATCCCTATTGGGGCGTAGTCACAGCGATGCTTTTACTGCGAGGCCGTCTATGTCTAACACCCCCACCCCCGTTTTCATTCCGGTGAAGTCGAGTTACCCAGCGCCACTCCAGGGCTCCTCCTCGCTACCAACGATCCCTCTTTCACAAATTTTCCCCTCGCCACAACCGACACCTGTTTCACAAGTTGCGCAATCGGCTGACAGCGGTGCTAGCGTCGTTATTAGGTGATTGCGGAGAATCAACAGAAGCGCGAATGAGCGTATAAATGGCCGAAAGCCGCTGCGGCCGATCATGCAGCCGCCGCCGTTGGCGCCTCAAATTCCACAGTGAACACTCGCTCGAATCATCCCCGGTTGAAGGGCAACTTGGCCGGTTACGACGCCGGCGTAAGCCCGTTTTAGCGCAAAACTTTTTACCTCTACCCTCCCAGGTTCTTTCGCGACCGTTGGTGTCAACAGTAAACTCACGCGAACAAATAAAAGTATTTACTGGCACCGCCAGGAATCGAACCTGGAACTAATCGAGTAACAATGCGCGAGCCTGTCGGCTTGCCGACTTAGTTACGACCCAACGCGGAGACCGAGAAGACAGCGGGTGCACTCCCCAAGCACATGTACGGGTTTACCCCCTGCAATCTCGCTGAATGCCACGTATAGCGTCGCCCCTGTGCGCTCCGCCCACGTCACGTCTAGCGGCCCTGCGTGCGCCTTGAGCGTGTGCTAGGAGTTAGAAAAATTACAGGAAACTCACACGGACGCATGACACCTCACTTCTAGTACGCCAATGTGCGAAAACCTGTGGCTTCCACTGTTCACGTAAAAAATCCCAGCTGTCCGCCAAACGACTCAGGCCAAACGACACATCAAGGAACACATTCAAATACTCCTTCATGGCCAGGCCGTCACTCCAAGCCACAGCATCAAGATAATGATGGGCCTACCTTTCCAGGCCAACACCAAGAGTGGCGTATCCTTGCAGCGCCTCAAACATAGCAGCAATCAAATCATATACATGATCAGGCGAGTTCCCACCAAGAAGCGAATACTCACGGAATCCGATACCTTTCGATTAATTCAAGCTTTTGTCCTCTCGAGTATCACTGACGTCAGCCCCTGTCTTTTTCTCGGCAAGCAGGGCTAAAGATGCGTTACATAATGATTAAAAAGGCGGTTGAGCAGGCCATTGGCCTTCCAATAACTGCGTACACAGAGAGGCGGGCGGCTTAGCAAGGGGCTCTACAACACGGTGGAGGAGCTGATAGAGGGCCATTTTTCTAACCAGAAGCTCCGAATGAGCAGAACTGCGGCGGGTCGCCGCATGCTTCACCAGGTCGGCTGGGCAGCACAGAATGTAACCCGCTTGATGTACTCCCGGACTCCTGGCGAAAACAACTACAGCTACTCCCTTTGCTTAGAAATATGAACCCCCACACGACAAGGGTAGCTGGTAAGAACGGGCTCAAGCGCTCAACACCACCCTCGGCGGGGATCATGCAGGTATATACAGAGACGCCACTCAACATCGAGCGCGGCAGTACGCCATCATTGTGGCTACCTCCAGAACCAACCTCCTTGCGTGCGACTCCCTCAAGACCCAATATATGATGGGAGCCAAGAGGCATCCATCGCTTTGGCTCTCACTCAACCAGGGATAAGGTAATCGCCGATTCCGAACAAGCCTACCGAAATTAGCAGTCGGGTTGTGTGTCCCGACCTGCACTGCATGAGCTAAAAAACCACTCACCAAAATGGTTCCATTCAGCTGATCAGGGCACCCGCTCACGCTTCCGTGGAGGGCAACGAATACCCCAACCAACAAGCCTGCGCTTTTTCCCCTGGTGCTAGGAAGCTGCAGGAGGACAGTCACCCGCTTGTCTCGTTCAGGGACATAACTCCGCATTTTCGGCTTCAGAGACACGCCCTACCTTTACCTTACCCTGACCTTTCCCGAGAACAACCCAACTACCCTACGGCTAATACAATCCGGCTCCTTTCCACACCCGACGCGCCTTCACTTAATGCGCCCGAATCGCGACGAAGCTTAATGTAACTTTTGCTCAGATGTAGGAACATAATCAAGGTGTGCGAATTCAGCCCTTAGCACCCTCCTCTCTTTCCGTCAGCTACCTAACATGAGCAATGGAAGATGCTGCTGTCAAGCCCCTGTCTCCCTACCCAGCTCCATCTGGTGGACAGCGCACAGACGGCGTGGACTGTATATGAGCTCCAGTGAAGAAGGAACCACTCCTGGGCTGCACTCCGGGCCGTTCAGAAATATGAATAGAATCTCTTTCCTCCTCCTTCTCCTCCTGCAGCTCCTCCTGCCCCTCCTCCTCCTTCGTCTCTGCCGCCGATCTTGTCGCCTCCGTCCCCGGTGGCAGAGACGGAGGAGTAAGGTCGTCGAACACCGGGATTCAGCTTCTTTTAATTTTTATAAAAAAGGGAGTCCACTCATGTGCTACACCAATTCAGCTCAACCAACAACCGTTCATGCATCATGCATTCATTTAACCTTACCAAAAATATCTGTTTGAAGCATTTCACTTCTCTCTGGTTTAACCATTTTTAGAGCGACATGAGAGAATTCAAGTGATGTCGCATGGGTAATAGTTGTGGGCGCCGTTTACAGCTTTGCGTTCAACCCCATTCACAGGGTGGATTGGCGCGATTTTTTTTCTTCAGCCTTCCTAGCGATATTTTCGCTGTTGTATATAACGCCTAAGTACGCAGCCATCACCGGTGTCCGGTTTATGTGTGCACAGGTTGGGGCGGAAGGAGGGCGGCATGCGCGCGCAGCTGGGGTTCATGTCGCTACCGATGACAAGCCTCTTGTGCTGGTAGTAGATTAAAACGTGGAAAGGTCATGAATCAAAGCGGTCTATTTGCTGTCCTCCATAATCAAGCGGTTCAGGGCTGAGTTGGTGCGTTACACAGACAGTAATATGCCTACTACTGGGGAGAGAAGAGGTGGGAGAGAGAGATAGCCTTTTGCAGCAGGATGATGCTAGGTGAGCTGGGGGAATGGGGGTAGAAGTGGGGTGTTTGTAGCTTGGGGCATCTTGAAGAGCGACATGTTTTAACGCTAGAATAAAGTTCGAGGCCTTCCAGGTTTTAGCTCGCTACGGGCCGGACGCATGTCGTTCGCTTGTAGGAGGAATAGCGGGAATCGAAGAAGGGTCTGCCGGAACAGAAGGTCGAATGGGTACGCAAACTACACAAAGCCGCTGCCGTCAACGTTGACGCATGAGTTTCCAGCTCGCCGAGTAACTGCGAATCCCTCCCGAATGAAGAGCAACTTGCCCGCTCGTAACGCCGACGTGGTGTAATATTACTTCTTGAGGAGAAAGAGCTTTCAGAGCGACATTTTCTACGGTGTCTTTTACTTCTAAGCATGTGCCCATAACCGCGTGCCGGTTTATGCGTGCACGGGTTGGGAGTAGAGGGAGGGGTTGGGCGTGCACGCGCAGCTATACGCTTTATGCCCTTTCTGAGGACATATCTGTTGCGCTTGCAGGAAATATCAAGGCGGGCGTAAAACGGCCCGATCTGACCTGTCCGGTGTCCTCAGTCGTCGAGCGCATTGGCTTGGTGTGTTACACAAACGACCCGGGAGGGAAGCAGGCAGCTGAATCTTTTTACGCTAGAATATAACTCGCGTCATTCCCAGTTGAATTCAGTTAATTGGTCAGTAAATGCGCTGAATCGCCAGTTACAAACAAACTTGTTTTGTTTCATGCACACTGTGGATTGCTTCCAGCGTCGCAGATCGTCCTTCACAGAGTGAAACGGCACTAATTATTGCTTTTCTTTCTAGGTTCATACTGACAACACACGCGGAAGGGATACAGACGGGCGTACACAGAATCAGCGGTCTTCACCTCAGGAAATGTTCTGAGACGACAGAGCGTAAAGTTACACCTTATTTTCACAACACTTACCAATACCGGTTTGTTTTATAGAAAAACTAGGTGGTGCACCGAGAGACACAAATATGGCGACTTCAGCATGTGCCTGCCGCACGGAAACGTTATCGCGTGAGCTCCTCACGCGTATTTAGCGCTTACTGAAATGCGCGCTCAGCTTTTTCCCTCAATTCGCGAGCGTGCATAATAGAATGTGTGCTACCAGCCTCTTGTGCCAATAAGTGCAGAAAATATTAAATATTTTCACCTTTTCTGATGCATTTCAGGAGATTTTGACGTACCACCTAAAGCAGGCAGTTGCCGTATAGTGTGTACCAATGCTGCGTTAATAATAAAGAACTTTAAATGGCCTCTAAAACACTGGTAACATTAAAGGCCTAACTAGTGTCACTAGGTAAAGTTTCAGAGTATAGGGACTGTTTTCTCCTATTGTTTCGTTTCACCGCCATGATCATTGTCAGCTCGCCTCACGTGATATTAGTTTACACTGCAACGGTTCATGGTCACTGCAATTTTTTGTTATGAGTTTTAACTCGGTAAACTTTCGTACCGTTGGTTTCTCCCGCTGGCAGCGAGCTACCGACGTTCTGAACGCGAATGCAGTCTTGCTAAAGAAGGCTTTAATATCTATCTTCATTAAATAAGCATGCATGAACGGATGCGGGCTGCATGTATTCTTTGCACTGGTTGCGAACGACACTTATGTAATGTGGTTTAGAAACTACCCGGTGAAAGTTCGCAGCGAGGTGGTAGAAACGGTAATCTGCAGCGCTGATAAACACAGAAATTTCCGCCCTTGCTAACTTACGTACTGCAGTGACGGTACTCTAGAAGCTTATTTAGTGACTCTATCTTTAACTACGTACTTAGAGCACATAATCTGCAGCCTTCACCTGGTAATAAATGTTATAACTTGCTAAATTCAATAACGCATTTTTTTGTAACATTGAAGGGTCGTCTGATGAGTAGTAGATGGGGCAAACAATTCGTCTTTCGCTTATACTAAACGTAGAAGTACACTTGAGATGTGGAGCTGGATAGGACAATGAAGTGGGGTGTAACCTGTCTCTTTGTTCTCAATCCCCTCTCGTACGTAATATTTCTGCTGCAAGATGACATTACACATTCAGGACTTAGGAATTCGGATGCACATAAACAACACCACACAGCGTCCAGTGTAAGCAAGGCTATCCACCGCTTTATTTCTCGCTCTCTTCAGGTGAACCGTCGACAAATGAAGGCAGTACGATCAGTTGAGACGCATATTGCGGCAGGCACGATGGCAAAACCACAAAACATAAAATCAGGCCAATCAGCGAGCTGAAAAGGAACAATATAAAATTTTTATCGTCATCTTGAAAAAACATTTACGAGCAAGCCCGTACGCGTGCGTGACAATTAGAAATAGGGAGGGAGACAGCCTAAGAGCTCAAGCATGTGAGTGTATGCCAGCTGGGGCTCAATTCTCAACTCCACAAATTCACACTGAATTTGCCGTGTTTCTTGCGTAAATGGAACGTAAGCAATCAGTGAAGTGATGCACGTATAGGTATGACGACATGCAGTGTAATCTGACGTTTCACTCATCAAGATCACAACCCAGGTTTCACCTGTTCTACATAAACACTTGCATGTATTAAAAAAGGTAGGACGGCAGCTGAGGCTGGCAATGGAAACACATTTCTTCAGGTTAAAAGTTGCGTTAGCACTATGCACAAGGCGACCAAGTGACGTTGATCCAATAGCGAGCAAAATGCGGTTGTTGAACTAGGGCCCTATTCTCGACAGCACAAATTCAACGTGAACTGTGAATTTGCCTTACGGTTTTTCAGATTGCTTTCAGTCGTGGTCACATGCTACACATGAGAAAGCGGATTTGTGTGTTCCGTCATTTTGGCGTTTCATGAAGTTTATTGGCACCAATTGTGAAGATTGACTTATTTTGCTCTACTAAAAGCTCATAAATAATGGCCGGCAACGAAAAACTAGACGAAATGCTGCGGACATACCAACATAGGCTTGTCTTTGCTTTTCAACAACAATACAACTTGTATGTCACGTTCTCTCAGTGAGTGGCTGTAAATACACGACGTAATTAAAACATTTGGTGGCAACGCGTACTTCACATATTGGCAACAGCCGGCATAAAGTGACGTGACGTTACGTAACAGCTTTAAAATGGCGGCTGGTGTCGCAGTGAAAAAGGGCAAACAATTTCACCGACCTTCGGCGCCGTGAAATCCTGTCAATTTGCAGGAGGCGCAGCTTCCCACGACGCGCGGGTTAAAACTGTTCTTCGGCGAAAAAAAAAAATAGTAGTTTTGACTGTTTTCAGGTCAAAGATAACAGCGAATGAAAATAACGTCCCGTATTTAGTTTTTGTTTGGCAATACAATAAAGAATTGCTTGACATCACAGCAACATGAGAGGACAGTACGAGAGGGCAACACACTTGTCTATAACACAGGTTTCGTACTTATAGCCTTATCTTGCCTCGGCCGAAAAGAATTTGAAAAAAAACTATTGGATCATTCTGAGGTCTTAACCATATATTTTGACTTCAACGTTTTTGTGACAAGTTTGAGTCCGCCGTTTTTAGAGGTAACTTGTTCAAGTTGAACTCAGTGTTATAGACAAGGGTGTTGAACTCAGTGTTATAGACAAGGGTGTTGCGCTCTGTACGAGAATCTCCATTACAGAGAACCCAACGTATCAGGTTTGTCCACGCTCCTCCTTGTAAGATGGGGAGTCAAATGATCAAAGTCAATAGAAAAATAACAAAGAAATCGGGCTGCTTTATTTATTACGGCGATGATCAAGTTCCAGTTTGACGAATGAGCGAATCAGCGTCATCAGTACGTTTTGCCGTAACCGGGAGTAGCGTTTGGCTGTCCTTACCGCGTCATCCAGCCTATGGTCACGCCCGTCTTTTTCTGTGATTACGTCATAATCGTGTTGCATAAGTTAAACGATAGCGTGCTGGCGGTGTCGGCCAAAAAGGTGACAACGCAAGAAAGTTTGCATTGAAGCACAGAGCACAACTATAATATCAAAAGCGATGTAAAGAAATAAATAGACACTCAAAAAAGCTGGTGTGATGTTCTTTACCTTAAAGGAGTACTGACACCAAATTTTCACGCCTAAAAAAATGATATAATTAGCGTCAGTAGTTTGTACACATGCATCACAGAAATGTTTGCAGCGATCCGAGGCCGGAATCACGTCTAAAACCGATTTTGATTGTCCAGGCTGCGAGCTTCTACAAATCGGCAGCACTAGCGAAATCGCTTTCGGCGTGACGAAACATTGGCCTGCGTGTCTGGCCGGTTCAGGGTGACGTCATATAGTCGTTTTCGGAACCGGAAACGAGCTGTGTGAGCAATGCTTGTAAACGTTGCGTGTTTGACGTCTTTGCTCTTCAGTTCGTGGCCGGCGCATGGTGTTCTCTTGCACTGGTGCCGAAAACTGCGCGGTGCCGGCACCGCGCGGTGCGCGATGTCGACGGGCACCGCGGCGACGCGGCGGTGCACGTCGTCGAGCTCGCCCAAGTTGTGCTACGGGAAGCTCGCGGTATGCGAAGTGCTGCTCGTGGAAGCCTGTCCGAACAAATCGACGACGACGCCAAGATGCATTATTTTCCACGCGACGACATGCAGCGCTAAACGTGGACTAAGTTCGTGCGTGGCGGCGGCCGCAAGAACTGTCGCCCAAGCCAGCGGGCTCGGGGTTGCACGGGTCACCTTGGGTGTTGGGAACTTTAGGCTTAGTATCGTGGCGACTATCTAATCTCTGGTATCTGTACAACTGCGAATGACCACCCTTACACAACTTTTCACCACACTATCATCCCCTTTTTCGCATATGAAGATTTATTTTGGCAAAAAATTTCCGTTTCAGCGATCGGTGACCAAGACATCTGCCGCGGCCTGTTTTGATTCTAGCGCGCAGGTGGCGCCATCTTTTGGCCGCTCGCCGCACCGCGGTGCCGGCAGTGCTGGGTCGGAGCGCCAAACCTCCGCTGCCCGTCAGCTTAGGCTTACCATCGCGGCAAATATCTGAACGCCAGTTTTAAATTCAGCGCTGATAACAACCCCTAGCACAATTTTTCAACACACTAACATCTACTTTCTCGCATGTGGAGCTTCTTTTTCGCGATCACATTGATTAGAAGAGTGGCGACAAGCGGTTGCTATCACGGTCTGCCCCGGTTCGAGCCGCAGTGATATTAAAAAACGGCCGACGGCGAAGACATCACCGGCCTAATCGCCTGGCCAAATAAAGTTCTGTCGGTCGGGTGGCAGCGACCAATCCGAGTCTGGCGATTCGGACGACATGTCGACTGCGCGAGCGAGTGTGGACGATGTGCAATCGTAGCAGACGATGCGGCGAAGCATGGAGGAAAGAAAAACGTCCCTGACGTCACGGGTGAGACCGTGACTATTCTAGCCACTGTAGTAAGGCTGGCCCGCTTGCAGGCTGGCCTTCGAACGACCATTTTCCCGCGCGGCGACCAAATTTGAAATTGGTTGCAATAAACGTGCTATAATTAATTCTGTGTTGGCGGCTGATGCTTTCGGTTCGATTTTTGTATTTACTGGGCCAATAGGTATTCTTTACAGCATTAAAAACTGATAGCGAGAAATTTCGTGTCAGTACTCCTTTAACACCCGCCCTCTCGCTCGCTTTTGGATCACCGCTACTTGATCGCCTTGTGGTTTGACGCCAATGTCAACTTAAATAAATGAGTTTATTTTGCCGGACTAACCTGCCGCCCTTATTTGTATAATACATGCAAAGTGTTTTTATATCATTTGTGCGCAATATTTGAGAGCCTGTTTGTCATCTTAGTAAGCTAAGCGTCCAATTACACTGCATTTCGTCATACCGGTACGTGCATATCGTCACTGATTGCTTACGTTTTCCTTACGAAAACAAATCATGGCGAATTTCCTGTGAATTTATGCAGTCGAGAATAGGGCCCTTAAAACACATCACACGATATTTTTTACCATATTTTTATCTCTTTCAATCGCTGTAACAAAGAACAAGAATCCTATAACGGAAGTTTTTGGACAGGTAACGTGCACATTAGACACATCATGTCAGTAGAGACTACTGAGTGAGGTTGCTGGCTTGGCGGCATTCCAATGGCAGCTAAAGACGAAGCTAAAAACAAGTGTCTAAAGGCGAGTGAAACTAGAAGCGCGCGTGTGTGTTTTATTCATAGGAATATTATCAGTGCTTTGTACGTTTACGAAAAATTATCAGTTGCAATAGCTGCGATTGAATTATACCTCCCAGTTGAGACGCAAATTTTACCGTTTAAAACCCCTCAATAAGCATACTGCGGCGTTAGGCAGCGGTTCCCGCATCAGTCACCTATCGACGGATAACTGATAGATGATGATGATGATTGTGCCATTTATGTGGTTTCAATGTACTCCGCAAAGCGTATTTACCCATACACTTATATTCGTACTTTAACATTTTACGGACGCGTCAGAGAAATGAGATACGGAATAGCTTTTAGCATCCGGCGAGCCCAGGGGAGGGTCCCGCCACAGCGCCTTACCGAGCCTAATTTTGATCTTTTTGATACAAAACACGGACGTTTTTGGGGTTACTTGGGTGTCACTTTTTAAGTCATATGCCATGAATATATACCGCGCAACAATAAAATACTTACCGCATCTGCAAGTGCAATGGTTGCCGTCACTGGTGCACCTCACTCTACGTCCTTTCGGGCAAGGACGGCCGAGCAAGGATGCGCAGGGGTCCCTGTCAGTCACTAAATTGAGAAGAAAAAAGAGAGCACGATTTCAGAATATTTGTGTGGGCACAGTTGTTCGAAGGGCGAGTCTCCTGCATCATTTATAGAAGGCCGACGGTTAATGCTACCGGCTTGTAATTTCTACTGGTTTTGCTAGGGGCTTCTGCTCCTGAAATTGTTGAAGGTATACAATTGCTGGTGGCTTTCGTATATTGCTACCAAGGAATTTCGATGGATCGTAGCACCCAATTGTTAAGAATGTTGAATGTAGCGTAAGAAGGCCTTTTCAGGGCAAGAAGGAAAATAGAACGTCACGTAACGTTACGTATAACGCAAAAACGCGTGAGGGAAGGTACCTGCTGGTCTAGTTTGTATTCTATGATATACAAAAAACACGCCAAAATCGAAAAAAGGAAGTAAAGAAAGAATCTTGTGGTGGTCCGGTCAGGGCAATCAAAATTCTGAGTTGTGTTCGTTCGGACGAGGTTTATTTCTATCCTGTATGAATAGTAGCGTAGTTGCACTGCGAGGCTCGTGACTGTAGGAGCCTATGTGGTTGTGCGGAAGGGCCTGCATTTATGTACAGGTTTGATTCGACGGCAACCAGGAGCCCACGAACCGAGCAGCACCCGTAAAGTGCGGCTCAACTGCTCGGAAGCCGTGGTGTTACCTGTTACGTGGTACCAACTGCGAGCCGAGACCACGCGCTGCTTAAGATGAAGGCAGCGGCCAATGATGATGATGGTGGGCGCTTTCCGTTGACAAGGACGTAGATGAAGGAGTGGCCGCTACAGGGCTCCCCTCCCCTCCCGACCTAACGCGGAGCGCGTGAAGATGAAAAGAAAATGAGCAGCCAGCTAGGGAAGCTATGTGCTAGGGAATACGAACATGAATAAGGCCATATAAGTATTTATACAAGACGCGCCCGTGGTGAGGGCCTTTAAGCAATCTAAGTGAAGGGGGATCTAGGATAGAAAGTGCGCCTGGTCAGTCCCGTAAGAGGTTCCAGTGACCGTCCTAGTCGTCGTCTCCAGGGCTTCCGGAGCGCCTTCTAGCCTCCGTTGGCCTGGGTCCGGATTGCCGTAGTGCACGAGTTTGAGAAGGAATCCGCTGGTCCCATCTCAGTCTTCCCGAAGGTATGTACATCAATGGACGTGCTGAGATGGGTATAGTGGGGCGGACGGTTAGTGGAACGTTCCACGCTGGGAGTGTGCCGGTGTAATAGCAATATACTTGAGTTGTGGAAGTTGACGCGCCGATAGAGCCGGGAGCAACATCGATGTGCATGCTTGAAGGGGAACCCGGAGGTGAAGCCAATGATGACCGTGACGTTTGCGTGGTGCGGAAGTTGAACGCACGTTGGAATGAGCGCGAGAGCCACGAACGATGCAGCAAATGCGGCTCAGCCATTGTCCGAGTCGTCGCAGGCGGCTAGCGTGGAATGATAGCGGCCACCCAGCCAGCGCCGAATACCGTCTTCGTGGTCGGTGCTTGGGACTGCGGCGGCGACGTTTAAGCTCGACGGCGCAAACGACTGCTGGAAGGGCTAGCGCTAATTCCGGATAAGATAAGTTTTCGTCACATTGACCCTGTGGCTGAATCTTAGGACGTGCGACACTTGTGTCTCGCAACCTTTGCGTCCCATCAGTAATGCTGATTGTGATAAAGCCTGGCCCTGAAATTTAGCTGCAGCAGCAACTTTTCGAGGCGCAGGGATATATCGTGCTTGTCAATGAGGTCTGTGGTTTGAGACTTGCCTGTGCTTTGGGGCGGACTGCAGTGAAGGTGGAGCGGACGTATCAGCAACTTCACAAATGGTAGAAATGTAGGGCGAAGCAGCGTGTTCGAGTAACTTCTCCCGGAGTGTAGACAAACATGTCGGGGCGTCGGTCGAAATTACGCTTGGGTCCACAGGATACGCTTCTTTGAAAGGTTCTAAATGCGGCGTCTTGAGGGCACAGCCCGGTGCTTGAGTACAGCGGGGAGGCAGACCAGATAGGGTTGGCAACAGACTGGTGAGGCGTAAGGTGCAGTCGTTCGTCCTTGCAAATGAGTTGCAGTTAGCAGGACATAGCATGGATGCAGCAGTCGTGCTGTCGTCACGGGGCAGTGTTGTCGATGCCAGCATGCTGGTGGGAGGCAAAATGAGTTCCACAGAGGTGGTGGGAGACTGTGCGGCTTGCACATAAAGTATCAGCCGAAGCGTGGGTGGAGGGCAGCTCGAAGCTCTTGGTAGAGCTGGTCTCCAGTCTCCGGCAACGTGAAGGCTAAGGCAAATGATAGGAGCTCCCACGTCGGTGAGTAACGGTCTTGCTGCTCTGTGGTACGGTAAAAGTAAAAAAAAAGCAGTCCACCCGGGAGAGTCACAGCTCGGAAATCTTGCGCAAGAACAGCGGACGGGCTCAAGAGGCCGCTGTATTGAGTGGATTAGTTACTGCGACAACTGCGGGTCGCCGGAAACCGTGAAGCATCTGCTGCTGGAATGCTCCACATACATACACGCAAGGTGCAGTCTTGTTCAGAAACTATAGCGCCTCAGCCCAAGAGAAATGACTTTGACCTTGAAAGTACTTCTTGGTCCATGGCCATCTCCACCAGCTGAACTCAAAGTCCAGGAGGCGTTGTTCGACTACCTGGACAAAATCGGCGTGATTTCAGTGATTTCGTGTTAGAATACAGACTTTTTAATCCCACTACTCACAAACCTAATGTCATTTTTTTACTTTTCTGTCTTATTTGACTTCTTCTCTTTCTTCTTCTTTCTTCTGCTCTGTAATCTATGTGCTCTTTTATTTCCCCCTCACCCTTCCCCCGCCGAGTAGCATGCCGGTGTCGCAATTCCGGCAAACATCTTGGATATGGTGGTGGTGGTGATTTATTAAGGAAGCAGGGAAGAGAAAAGAACTGGGGATATCGTGGAACTCAACCTGGAGTTCACCCTCATACAACCCAGTCCAGGGAAGGGAGGGGGGGGGGGCGCGGTTCAAAGGATAGGAAGAGAGAAAGAGAAAAGAAGAGAGTGGGGCGCAGTCTATGAATTGTTCGTCTCATCCAAGGCTCGACGGCTACAAACGCTGCACTAGTAAACATCTCGGCTTTCTCTTCTAATAAAGAGCCTTCTTTCTCTGTCTCTCTCTCTCTCTCTTAGTGGAATCACAAGGTGTCGTGTGACTGGGAGCAACCTGCTTGCAGTAACCGAAATTGGGTGGATGACATTAAGTGAAGCGAGGCGAGGGGGAATTGGAACTTTGCTCCGCTGTGTCGTCGAAGACTCGTTGTTTCGGCCGAAGCTCTGAATCATTGGTTGTTGTTGTTCCTCGTCGCATGGAGCATACGCACGGGGGGGATTGACCAGGAATAGGGCATAAAGGGGGCTCATGCGTCCACTTAAAAAAACTGAACAAAAGGAAAGTAGCCATTTATATCCAGAAACAGCGCGTCCTAGCAAGAAAAAAGTGGTTAAAAATTGAAAGTAGAGGCTCGACGAGAATAATGCGGTTTTTGTGCTAGAAAATGTACACGCAAGAATCAAACCTAACCGGGCAGCCGCGTGGTCTCGGACCCGTACGCATGGATGGCTGCAGCCACCCCTCTGTAAAAATATCCCTCTGATGTGGTCCCAAACGAAAGTAGTGCGGGCATGTAAATATGAAATCCAATTCGTTGTAATGGCCTGGCAAGGTGACGTTGCCTCATCATTGAAAAACAAATACTGCAATGGAATGGGAAGTGCTCCAGTGAATCATCTTCGCCGCAAACAGCAAATAGGGCAGAGCAGGCGACACCCAGACCCGTGCATATAGAAGTTCAGCTGGGGGACCCTACATCTGAATCTGGGCAATCTGACCTGGCATTGAGGAGATTCACAAAAACGGGGATTCCAGTCATGTTTTAAATGGGCATAATCTTCGAGATAAGTGATGGCCCCTTCTTGCGTTCTCGTTAGGAGATGATAGGTACGAAACTTTGCTTCTCCTACAAAAAAGGAAACAGGACAAAGGTCAACCGAAGAACCATTCCAATACGATGTAACCTGGCGAGTGACTCGCCCTGCCTGCCGAGGTCACGCACTGCTGATGATGGATGGCAGCGGCCTATGATGATGAGAGTGGGCGCTTTAGGTTGGCGAGGAAGTGCAGAACAAAATTGGCCTCTACATGACCAATGATAAGAAAAGAAACCGACACCCTTCTTAATGCTACGGCGCACCAGGTCGTCGGCTTTGAGCCAATCACGGCTAGCTGCAAGTGAACACTTTGGGGCAGGGATAAAATACACAAAAATGAAAATTTCGTCCCTAGCCGGTTTATTAATGAGAAGACAAGAACCTGCATGGTTCAAATGAAACAAAAAACAATCAGCTAAATATCAAACAAGGCCACACAAATATTGCTAAAGGGATCGCTTGCCATCCCAAAATAAAAAAAGATTAAAGCGGCATACAGGAGCGGCATACCCAAGATTAAAGCGGCATACAGGAGTTGCTAGTTGCGTAACCAACAAAACGAACAAAGAGTGCATAAGAGGCAATATTCACTGATAAGTGCTTATCGCACGCTTTAATTGTGCGAAAGCTGTGTGAAAGGTGGCATCAGTAAGAGGAACACTACCCAATTACGTTTTCTCAAATGCGATTGGGCTTGTGTCTGTATTGACAATGTTTCTAATTTTTGACCAATCGGGGCCTAGTAAACAGAGTAGCGACCGGCGTGTGTCTACCGTTTGTACCGGGTATGTTCAGATATGCTGTCCTTTTATGCCACGTTTACGTCATTCGGTTTTAACCCGAAATTTAATGTTTTGGGCCGTAGAGGTGACGAAATACTGACTGCTAAACCGCGATATACAATGGGGCTAGAAAAGAAATCTGCAAATAACTAGAGCGCCAACCACGCCAACAACGTTCAACGATGAGAACTTTTTCATCATTTTTCGTTCTTCTGCACTTTGCCCCTTGCTTAAAAGGAAGCATTAAGTTAACAGGTAAGCTTGATTCATTAAAGTACGGCTTTGTATCTGTATGAAGTCTCCGAATTATACCGCGACACTAAAAAAATAATATGTTACAGAAAACCGATGAAGCCTTGGTGGTTCACCAGACACTCTGTGGCGCTATTTTTATGACGTCACAGAATATCGTTTGCACTATTGGCCACTGCCGACAAATTCCACCACATAAAATGATTGTAAGATTGCAGCAGGGCTTCTAGTTTTATTTGTACGTATAGCTTGAGACTGCCGTACAGTTAACTCCGCGAAAACTACGTTTCCAACATTCCCTCAACTGCGTCACTGCTCGCTTTAACACGTCGCTGCTACGTCGTGTAGCACCAAATTATGATATTTTTCAAGCAGTTCCTTGCAATTAGGTGCTGAGAGGCGTCTTTCGGGGCCGGGATATAGCGCACTAAGTTACGAAAGGATAGTTCTTCAAAATTGAACAAGGTTTAGTTTTCCCTTTATTGCGTTTTAACGTATGTATCTCGGTAGCTGCGCCAGAGACCCAAGTATCCAGTCATGAATTTGTTTCAAGATAGTTGCCCTTCGAACAAGATTCCACTGAAAATATTGGCATGAAAGGGAACCGCTACAAGCCACCCACCCGCCAGCATGCCCGCGAGAGAGCAATATGTTCGGCAAGCACGCCTACAGCTGCAATGGTCGCGAAAGCATTCTGCAAAGAGGGCATGATCCTACCTGAATACTCGTTATGAAACAAGCCTTCAGATTAAGGGCGGTGACCGCAAAAGGAGTACGTAAGAAATCATGGTTGCTTGATATTTTGTAGTGATCTGAGGTTTTTGAATATAAGCAAGAAAATGCATCCTTACCCCAACGGCACTGACAGCGATTATCCACAAAGCAGGCAACCTTGTTTCCACCCCGGCACCTCAGCTGCGGGCATGCGGGTTCACCTGAGGAAATCGAAAGTTTTAAAACGAGTGGGTCTTTCAGATAAGAGCTTAGACGCTCAATATCGCCGCGAATATACGCACACACGCACACACGCACACACGCACACACACACACACGCACACACGCACACGCGCACGCAAGCGCGCACACACATTTATGACGGCGAATATCCGCGGGAGGCATGCACACATACACAAAACACCTTCCTGCGAAGTTATAATTCAGGGCCCCGTTCTAGTCAAACAAGATGTCTTTTATGGCATTGCCAAACCACGCTAGGGCAGAGTTTACTAGTACCACCACCAGTAAAAGAACTTCGGAATCTCCTGAATGCACGCGGGTATATCCCTCAGTGGTCATCAGAATGTGACAGCATGTCAAGAAGCTCCGTTCTCGGCTTGCTGTATCACCTATTCTTCGCGATTTAACTCGTGGGACCCAAGAAAGCTTAACTCTGAAGTCAGCGGCCTCACACTGAGGCTGTGGTCGTGAAACAAAACTATGCTTCTGACCAATACGAGTGGGATTGTGTGACTACGGACGCACAAAAAACGTGAGTCAAGACACCATTTTAAGTGTTTGGCTTGCGAGGGGCATCATCAAGTTTCGTGCCCATGCGTGTGCGTCATACGCGACCTCCGCGCACGTAAAGAATCCATCTGATCGCTCAGGAAAGATGACTCTGCACCTTCAAGAGCATAATATCCTCATACACTAATGACCTGAACGCAAATGCAAAGACACTGACGCGCTATCACGTTCTCCTGTGACCCTGACGGGATTTTCTTCAAATCCTACTATATTTCATGGCCCCGCTCTTTGAAACAGGAACAAGACTTCTCCATACTTGCCGAACTCCTGTACCATCAAAGCTACAATGCTGCGGGCTGCAAGAGATTGCCCACCAGTTCCCGTGGTTCCCGCGCGGAATCTTGCACATATTCTCAAGCCGAGGCGCCGTGTGGCGATGCTTGTGTGCTGAATACTTCTGACCCCTACGCAGGCGATACTGGCGCCATTGGATGCAGATTTCTATCCTCAGGTTTGTTCGTTCCTGCCAAAAGGTGTCAACGGCGGAAATGGTTTCCGAACAACGCCTCGTGTCCGCTGCAGCTGCTGCTGTCCTCAGTGTGACTTTGTTGTGGTTTCGGCGTTGATATAGCCTTACCTCTTGTGAAATATAGGCTCGTCTTTTGGAACGTGGTGTGCTATTTATCGCCATAGGCTATCTCCCGCTTTTCCGCCAAAGTAGTGCCAGCCACCATAGCAAGTGCCGGGGCCTCGGTTTTTCTCAAGCGTATTATCTTCCGTAGCTGTGGGTCTAAAGAGGTGGCTTAGCGACATAGTATAGGTTGTTACATCATGAATGGTTATCACTGCTGAAGAACGGTTTGATTCAACTGGAAGATCCTCTGCGCGTATTCCGATGCTCAGCATGATTTTGCATACCCACATCATAGCGCAAGGCCGCAAATGTAATCAGGGCATGCTTTATAAAATTAGTAATCATCTTGAGCATTTCTGCCGGCGAATCTGCTTAATTTATGAGTAATTAAAAAAATCAATGCATAATTAGTACGCAAGTACTAGGCGGGCCAACCTCAGGGAATCTGTGTATGCTTTTGCGAAGTGTTACATAACCAGCCAGCAAAGTACTACAGAAGCACAGGATAGAGTATATAAGACTTTCTATTAGTCGTGTCATTTTAGAGCGCAACGATTTAGTTAAGACGACTCTACAGTCTTTCATGCGAGGCTAGATCTCGACGCAGTGCACTTTTATATTTTTACGTCCAGCAAAAAAAATGATAGCGGATGCCATGATTGAGTGTTGTATTGGTTCAAAACCCATGCCTTTGGCGCAGTGTATACGCCAGTACAGAACATAATATGCAAGAAAGAGACAATTTTCGAGAACGTAGAGCGATCATAATAACTGGTCAAAACACACAGGTAGGAAAAAGAGCATTGCCATTTGATAAGCAAAATGTTTAGCGCACGTTAGTGGTCATGGCGCCGCCACAGTCATCCAAATATCCAAACAAGTTCAATGCCATCCATGTTCACTTACGTGAAGCAGCAGACGCAACCAGGATTAGAAGCAGTACACCAAGGGCAAGGTGCTTTCCCCTCATGACTACCTGAAATGACAGCAAAGCTAGAATGTAGCGAACAAGCAATATATTTTGCCTCACTGTTCTGGCATAGGTCTTCTGTGCAAGGTATTTGGATAACCATTCTAATAAACCACCACTGTGAAACTTGTGGTGAAACCACCACTGTGAAACTTGTGGTGAAACCACCACTGTGAAACCACCATTGAGTCACTGCCCTACTTATTCCAGGTATTCGAATTCTTGTTGGTGACATCTTTCGACGCACAACTGAAACCTTATCATATCGTTTTGAGGAGGAAAGCGAAGAGGTTTGGCGCGGAAGGCAATGACAATTCATGTTGCTGCTCAATGTGAAGCATAGGATGGACAAATTCGTCATAAGATCACTCTTCATAAGGTGCGAAGGCGGATGGGCGGAGCGCAAGCAGTTCTAGTCACCCATTAGTTCTTTTATGAGTCGGCCCGTAATGCCTCATGCAAGTTTCTCGTTGCAACTGTACCTGACAAGGTAACAACGGGAAACAACTTGCACATGTTATGTATAAAATTTAAGATATTAGAGGTAAGTTGACCATGGTGTCACTTTGTGCCCCGCCCTGTCGCAGTCATCGTCGAAATTCCTTTGTGACTGTTCGCCACCTCACCATTCCCTACGTAGAAGTCCGTGACGTGCTTCTTACAACTCTTATCCGGGACTTCCTCACTACTTTTCTCGCCACATTGCACAGCGCACGATTCATCTGACGTTACTACCGCTGTAATGTGTCCGCGGTCCGGGCATTTCACGATGCCCGCAGGCACGCTAAGACTATCATTGTACAAATAATAGTTGTATTCACTGGTTAGTCTTCCATTGTGTTCATCATTTTGGCTTCGTTTCAGCTAGTTCCGTTCGCCTATTCCTCCTTAATCACTGCGTCACACTCCCTCCCCCCAATTGTTCTCTCACTTATAGTCGATGTACTTAATTCCCTCGTTATATTTTCTTTTTAACTTCGTGTTTTTGCCGCGCGGCATATGAGGGGAGGTTTACAGACGGGAAGAGCGAAGAAAGTAGAAAGGCAGGAGGAAGAGATTTAAGTAGAGAGGGAGGGGCTGCTAAAAGCAGAGGTGGTCGCGAAACCGATAGGGTTGCGAGTCTACAGGTATGTATGCAGTCCAGTGGCATGCAGAAAGTCCATCAGCGACCTGCAGTATTTACATTCCTGCACCCAGCGGTTGTAGCCATCCGGTTTATCCCACCGGAGATACCACTCTCAGAAAAATAGTAGAAATATAGCGTTGTATCTTCGAGAATGCGGAACGTTAGGCTGCCCGATGAGAACGGCGTCTCCTGAAGCCCACAAGACAAAGTTGCCCGGGAGGCACTCTACGTACATGCACAGAAGATTTGCGAAGATAATCTGGTCTACTATGAAGACAGTCACGCCTCTGCCTCCGTAATTTAGCTGACCTGGACTTAGATGTGTAACTGGGCAATAAATTTTTCGCCTTCCTCCCTCCCTCCTTCCCTCCCTCCTTCCTTTCTCCGTCTCTCTCATGCCTTTCGCCCAACGCGTAAACCGTTCCGTGAATGAGAAGTCTAACGTTCCCAGTGGCAGTTCTCGGTTTATTGCTTTAGCAGTGGCATTGGCTCCCTGTCAGTTCCTTGGCTGTAACCAGAATCACCACTTAGTCGTCATTATTCCGGTTTTATTCTGTTTTGCGGTCTACCGTGCCCACCACACAAACCACGCTCCGTTTTAGAACGCCTGCACGCGGTTTCGGGAAACGTCGAGATGACACCTGCTGCACATGTCGGACTCACAGGGAGGGAGATCCGCGATCACTTGTAGATTATGCGGCAACTGGGGGAGAAACGGTTCAAATCAGCCCCACCACCGGCAGTTCCACCGCTACAAGCGCTCGGCGAGTCTCTGTTCTTTAGTGGGTCTCTGTCTGCAGATCGATGGCGCTGATTTATGCATATATTGTCCATTTGTGTTCTTTTAAGAGTAAAACCACTGTTTCTTACAATTGTGCTTACAATAGTGCTAACAATACTGCTTACAACACATGGGGTTTTCTAAGATTGCGGTCAACCTTCACTTCTTTCTAGAAATGTCGTATAGTGTAACACTAAAGTCAACCGTTATCATTTATAGCTCAAGAATTACGACCTCTATAGTTCCTCCGAATATTGTCATATAAAACGTTAGGTAACAGGTACCAGTCTTCTTTTATTTCCCAATGTATCAGTCTGCTAATGTGACCTGGGCGCGGGAGGAAACATTCCTAATGAAGTCCTATTTGCTTTCGAGTTGTGTACATGTCTGTATGAGCTCTTTCGACATAGGTCCTCCCTGTTGATGTCGCCTGCTAGCCCTACTATTTTGTTGAGTGAGCCAATTATTGCTATCTAATTTCAAACATTCGATGAACACTGGTTATGCGCCACATGAGTGATAGGCGCCCGTGACGTTCTCATCAAAACAAGCAATGGTTGATATAAAGTACGTGAATGATTGTATATATGTATATGGAATAACAAGGCTTATGCGCGGGGTAGAATGTTGTTTTTCGGGTTGCATCCTTAGGCAATAACGACAGTGTAGCCCAGTTAGTACGGATATAGAGGAGAAACGTGTCTCATCTGCCTGGTTGGTTAGCATTCACGTTATTGATCTAAGTTCCGTATTATGCCTGGCCTACCAGGACAAAGATAGGAGCGCATAATAGGTCCACGGTTTGTGGATCCTTTCTTTCTAAAAATTGTCGAGCCTAATATCACTTCCACCAATTGACAACAAGGAGATTTTGTTTACCAGAAGCGTTCATGTCCCAGCACAAACTTAACCACTTCTGGGATCAATGCCAATAGTCAGGCTACTTTTTTTTAATAGCGAAAGTTTACTCTGCCGCATAAAACGGTGGGGGCGAGTGTGTCTAAATATACGCAAACAGGAAGTTTTTACTCAGAAGGACTAAAAGGCCCAGATGATACGGCCCAAACAGCCAGCATTCGTAGTCGGGCAGCCAGCCTGGCTCGAGTCTCACAGTATTTAGTACTTGCTGTCGGGAACGTTGGAGGCCACGGCAAGTCCACAAAAGATGGTGAATGTCTGTGGTCGATGCCGACGAGGCGCAAAATAGACATGTCTGGCCAAACGGAGCCCGTCGATCCGGCGGCCAGGTGTGGGTGACAGCTGGTGTAAGAGCAGCCCCAACGCGAATCCTTCGCAGCGCCACCTCCTCATCGCGGGTGAGCCCACCAGGCAGGTTTGATCCACACGGTGGAATAAGTGCGCGTGTGGAGCGCCGAAGTTCTTCTTTTCTCGGTGACCAACTTTGACATTGCGTCGACTGGAAATAAGGGCAGTGGATGCGTTGTGGGAGGTATATGAGTTGCCGCTTGTTGTTTTCCAGGGGTCGGCATCCTCTGGGCCCAACTAATCTTCACTCTGAAGATAAGGGTCGCCGCCTTCGCGGGGATGGTTTGAAACATGGGCACTTGACGAAGTACCTTACGGAGGTCTTGGACTGCTTCCATTGAACCAGTAAAAATGTTGGCCGTTTGTGATCGTTCTCGCCTCAGCAGCTTTACAGCTGTCACGACGTCGTAAAATCGCTTTGAGCTCAGCAAGTGTTGACGGGGGCCTCTGAGGGGCGTAGTAATGGCAGGTTTGACAAAATTGCAAGGCTGGGTTTACGACAGCTGTGGCAATAAGGCACCAGACCAAGGATGCAGTGAAAAGCACCTTCTGTTACTGGCTCGCCATCAAGATTTAGTAAAATGGTTTGGTTTTGCAGTTTTTGTGGAGCCTTCAATTGCCGACGATGAGTAACACGGTCTTATTTCGCGATAGGATGAGGCCCATGCGTTTGCATCACGTTTCAACCGTATGTAAAGCAATCTGAATAGCTTGTTCTTGATCCGCAATGTCTGGAAGTGTCGACCAGTTAGTCATGTCATCCGCATAGATGAGGCATTTAAGGTCTTTCATTGTCCCTACTGTCCAAGCCAGCGGGAGAACGGCAAGGTTGAACAGTATGGGTGCCAGGATCTAGCCTTCTGGTACCCCTCGGCATGTTTAATAGGAGCCCACCGCCTGTCCTGAAACTCTAATTTTCTACTACGCGAAGTTATAAACTGCCCCTTCACTTACTGCATTATTGCGGACTTGCGTTTTCGGTGCCCTCTATGGCAACACGTACCAAAGGCGTCTGCCTGCAGCATAATTATACCCCTCGAGCGCTGCCTGTTGGGGCGCCACTGAAATCCCCCTAGCGGCCTGTTTCGAAAGCGGTTTTGGGAGATCCGGCCCGCTCCCCACTGTCGCCGCTGCTTTTGCGGCACGTTCACATTGAGATTTAGAGTTTGTATGTGTTCGAAATACATATATATGTGGAGCGGTCACTGTGTTTGCAAATACAGAGCATTTACAATATCGTAAATACTCCTGACCCGGCCTTAGTGGAGTTAATTCAGTCTGTACAAGGGCCAGGTGCGTGTCACAAGTTGACGTCGGGAAACCGGCATATGCATGGAGCTGATTGTAATTACACTGCCCTGAAATTTACCAACAGCGCCTTCTTAAGCAGTGTTTACTCAGATGGCCATACCGCGGCTATACACTATGATGTAAATCGGGCTTTTGTTCGTGTGCTTACAAAATCTAGCGGAGCACTCATAGTTGACAGCACGCGAGTACGCTTGGCAGTATCATACCTCCGATATTGATCACTACCCTGAGCATTCCGATGGGGCATAAATTTCAAGAACATTCTACAAAATAAACACCATGGACAAGGCAAAATTATACTCAGGGATATGCACATGGCAAAACATTTATGCTGTGTCGTTTGTCGCAAGGCAAGCGCCAACAACCATCCATTATTTGCTCCATATCTCCTCCGCGAGCAGCACGGAGACGGTATTTTAGAGAAATCCGCGTCCGCGACTCAACGCTTCTTCGAAACAGTATTATGAAACAGCATAATAAGTCTGTAGAATCTAGCCCAAACTGAAATCATAGGGCTTTATCAGATACCACACACTTCCAATGACACCTGCTGTTGCTCGTGAACTGCCTATCTCAGGCTTCAAAATGAGTCCGCCGATTGATCCGCTCTTCGAATAAGCCAAAAAACAAAAAAAATGAATTGAACGCGCAGTTTCTGTGTGTGGTTTCTAAAGCCTTCATTTCTTGATTTCACTTCGCATTCGTACACAACGATAGTTAAGCGTCCGCCCTTCCTTCATGGTTATTCCCACCTGGCTTACGTTTAGACGAGTTTTTTAGCATTTCCAAAGCTTCACTCGGTTTTGCATTCCCGTACGAGCCATTCTGTTTCTTCCCGACTTGCAGACCCTTTGTTTTCCGTGGTTTCACTAATTTCACTTGGTTGGTTCTTGCTAAAGGGAATGAGTGTTCATATACGTAAGGACGGTGAGCCTTGGAATATACTTAAAATGTTTGTGTAGCTTATGTGCTTATATACCCATAAAAGTCACGAGATATTGTCAAGTTTTTGGTAATCCCATCCACGAAACATATTTTTATTCGACGTAGATACTCTATACCAAGCCGCAGGTCTTGTCCGCGCCGCAAAACAGAACCAACCTCTCACTGTGCTAATATGAGATTTAAACGAGGCGACAATAGTATTAACTTGTACCTGACATATTCGGAGGTGACACTGGTTATTAGCCGCAGCCCTAGCCGACGACCGTAAGAGCTGCCAAGTAGCGCGCAAAACGGCCGCTTCCCCAGACAGCTCTTGTTGGCCTTCGTGCACTATATCAAGACGCAGATGTTTTTTGAAGTGCCATAACGCACTATTTGCTAAGAGGCGTGGTAATAGCAAGTTATTTTCGGTGCGGATGGGTCACAATGAGCGGAAGAGAACTAAGATATTGTATGAGCCTCTATCAGCCGGGCAACACTCATCTCGCGAACGCCGCGGAGAAACGGCGGCAGGCGGCCCAGTGATCGCGAAGCTCGAGGCGTATAATGTGGTTCAGCACATAAGAGATAACAGAATTTGAGAGGAGGTCGCCTCAAAGTTCTGTCTAGTGTTCCAAGTCAAATTTTATACCTTCGGATATGGCCTACGCGATCACAGGAACTCAACCAAATTCTTACTTTATCCTGCTAAACAATGTCGCCTCATTTACGAACCCCAGGACGTGAAGAATACAACATTTATATGCTTCAGAGCACATTTCTGGCCTTTTCCCTGCAACGTGTGCTTCCCTGATTGTGGGCTAATCGAGTAGCGTATTTTTCCGGAGGCAAAGTTTCAAGCAAGTACCAAAAACACTACCAGCTGTGAAGCAAGCAGGCTTGTAAAAACGGTGCTAATAGCGGTGCAATATTTAGTGAAGCCATAGATATGCTGTCGCACTTGCACAAGCTCGCGCGTTCACATAGATTTGAGTAGGTCCCTTCATTACCTCACCGTCTCGCACTTACACGAATCGATAGCCCTAACACAGACAACGCTGTAGTATGCCGCAAATGGAGTTGTTTCTGCGAACGTTATAATCGGGTCCTTCGTGACGCTGGAACCATATCGGGCTATCTATGATACCAAGTCTGCGCCCAATAATCTACATATGCGTAGATGCCTTTTTATTGCGCAGAATCACATGCCATTTCCCCTGTTTCATTCACGAGGCAAGAAGCCTATACCGTCGTCTCTAATAAAAGGCCCGGTCAGGGTAGCGTTCCTAGGACTCCCTTAATTACTCAGGGGACGATATCAGTACGTCTGAACATTTTGAGGCGGTGACATGTCGATTCCGTTCGGCACTCGAATACCTACGTCGCGCATGCACAAGCTAGGTGTTATTAGAAATAATAACGTTTCTTCTTTTCGAGCCAAATCCTAGCCCTTCTTTTCGGAATGTGTTATGTTACAAAAACTTCTTATCACGCAAGCAGTATTTACACTAAAGGTGAGATTTTGTTTTTCAAACTAGCTTACACTTCTGAACTCTAGAAATTAGGAAGAGCGGAATTCTGTTTCCAGCCCTCATTTTCTCAATTTATTTTGCTGTCACCCTAAATTTTAGCACACATGATCATTTCCTTGACAACATGACATCTTGAAATCAGGAAGTGCCTTGCAAAACGAGCTTTGCTGAAGAAATATGAATCTCGCGAAACTAGTATACTACGGTACAGTATACGTTATTACAGCTCTTAATTAAAATTCCCCAAAATAAATTCTTTTAAACAGGGGGATTCTTAAACAACTGAATACGAGAGAGGTCCCCGATGCAATGCCGATGATGATAAATTCGAGAGCTACCGATGCGGTTAACGGAGGTTGATTAAAGTGTTTTGTATACCTTGAATGTGCTCACCAGTGATCTTATAAGGCTTGTTAATGTTCCTATAACACGATATAGCCTTCCAAATGTAGCCTTAAATATTTATGGTAATTTGGTTTGGGCACTGGTATTTTATAAAGCACAACGAGGGCAGATTTAGGTTTGGTAATTATCCATCTTATTTGATGCTAACCTGTTTTTCTGTTTTTTTTTTTCAAGTCTGTGAACGTTTCTTCCAATTATTAACCGGAGAAAGATATTTTTAGGTTGCTTTCAATACAAATGCTTTACAAAAGATGACAAAAACAAATCAGGGAAAAATGTTTTTTTCCTATTCGCCGCCTGTTTGTGGAGGAATTACTAAGTATTTGTAAGGTAGAAGATGTGCCGTTGTTTACAGAGAGGATTATGGACAAAGTTGTTACCTCTACTCATTATATGACGTATATGAGTCTTTTCAACGTCAGTGGAACGAACGTCACCCCTGTGATGGCCAGTCTGACAAGGTTATGCGTAGCAGCAGCATCCGTTCGGGTACGGGGGAAAAAGAGTTGAAAGGAAACAAATTTTACTAGTGGTGTCAAGGCTAAAACATTGTGAGGCAAATAGCAATCTTCTATTTTCAGTTGCCAGGATCCCATATATGCAAATTATTTTGAAAAACACTTAAAACACCCATGAGTTATAAAATTAAAGTTCCGCCAAAGGAAATACCGAATCGCTTGATTCCCGCCAAGCATACTTTGTTTCCTCTTGTACTAGGTGTACTTGTTTCCTCTTGTACACGTGGCTGTGAAACGTGCGGAAAAACGGCATCTTGATATTTCTCAAGGGACTCTTTCGGAAGCTGTGTTCTAGTGTTTACCTGACAGTGCGTGAAATGCTACGTGCGATGTGGTTGCGGTAGCGGAATAAAGAAAGGCAGGCGCTACAAAACACATGAGAACGAAGACTTACTTGTATTTGCCTTCTCCTTGACTCGAACTCGGAGTCTTCTAAAACACGCTTGTATCACGCTGCTTACAAATGACCGTAGGCGAGCGGTGCTTACACTCTTCTCCGGCCAGTGACCATCGGCGCTTGTATAGTGACAAGAACCTGTTTCTACACGATCGCACGGAGTCGTCCTTGTGTCGTCAGCCAATAACTGGAATGTTGCTCCCTTGACGATGGGGCTACCTGGGCCTTGCCCCCTCTTAAGCAACAAGAGGAAAGATTCTACACGTGCGCTTGCATGGCATTTAAGCAATGGGCTTTAACCTCCGCAAACAATAGTTACTTTTAAATGAGCAATCTCAGATGAAGATCGAACCCGCTGTAACATCAAGTACATTCACGTAATCATATAGGAAGGAAGACAGAAAATAATAACTCACGTGCGGCTTTAAATACGGAGGAATAGCCAACGACTAGCGGGGAGCAGAACTGAAGTAAACAAATAGAACACCCCGCCGTCTTAGATTACTGTTATAACTGGAAATATGATTTGTGAGGTATTACATGCAGCCGGTGAAACGCAGATCCGAAAAATAACTTTATCGTTGCCAGATGTGGGACCTTTGGACCTCAGTGTCCCACCCGCCAGTAAAGAAATTGAAAAGATCGAGAACTAGCGTCGAAACAGCAATATTTGTTATTTTTCTGCCTGAAGGGTCTCTTGTTTAGTCAACTGTAATGTCTACACAAACAAAAAAAAAACTAATGCCCGTGTTTGTGAACAGCGCTTTTGCATAGAAACTGGCGCACGTAATTTTAGTTTGGGAATAACAATTCATTTGCGTGGTGTGTGAATAGCACCGGCAAAAAATACGAAGGGAGGGGGGTGAAAGGCAGCAGTCACAAAATTTTACTTCTTTTCTTTTATTTCCTATATTATTTATAATGGTTTCTTCATTTTTATTATTTCTAATTGGCGGTGGTGGTGCCACAAATAACGTATAAGGATTCATAGCCAATGCATTTCTCCTGATACGGCGCGCAAATTCCAGTAACTGCTGTTGAGGGTAGAAATACTGTATTCGCTAGATTCTAATAAGCACCCTCCTTTTCTCACGATCACGTCGGTCAAGTTAGGGGGTGCTCAGAATCGAAGTTAATCACCCACTTCTTTCCGCTGCCGAAAAGAAGTGACGCAGTGCTATCGTGCATGGCGAATTACCCAGAATGAAGGAAAATAAATAGTTGGTAGTGTTGATAAACGAGGGGACAACTACTTAAGAACTCACGAGGAGCAACTTAAAGGTACGGGAAAGCGAAACACAACCATAATGAAGCATAGAGCTCTGTGGGGATATAACAAATAGGACGTAGTGAGGTGAATATAGAAAGTAGTAATGATTCCGGGTCTAACATTTGCGAATGCTGTACTCTGCTTAGAACAAGACGTTCTATCAGGCCTTGATGTGAACCAGAGAACGGTAGGTCGCTTGGCCTTAGGCGCGCATATAAAAACAAATAACGAAGCAGTAAAGGGAGAGATGGGCTGGGCGTCGTTTGCAGTTCGAGGAGCAAAAAGTGAAATATCTTTTGAGATGAGGTTGAGAACAATGGATCAACTAAGGTGGGCACCTAAGGTTTTTAGGTACCTATACTTGAAAAGCGTGGACACGCGGTGATTAAGGAAGACTAGACGGCTAACGATAAAATACGGAAAGCACAGTGGAGAATCCAAAACAGCCAAGGTAACCAAAAAAGAGGCAAGGCAGATTGAAACAAACGAATGGAGAGAAAAAAAATGGAGGCTAAAACGTCGTTAGAGATGTACAGGGCTGAGTAATTAAACATCAGAAAGGAAAATTTCTACGACAATTCCCATGGTGGTGCTTTGGTGTTTGAGACTAGACGAGGTTGCTTGCGACCTAAAACCTTTGTGGGGAAGTATTCACAAAATCATGGGGTATGCATGGTATGCGGCAAAGAAACAGAAACTATGCGGCACATAGTGTTAGAGTGCGAGGCTATCCATCCAAATCTACATGTGGGATATATTCGGCTTCCAGAAGCCCTAGGATTTAAGGGTAGCACAGAGCACAGAGGAAGTCAACCTCAAGACTGTCGAGGCGACAAAAAGAAGATTAGAATGCTGGTGGACGAAAAGCAGACAGGGGAATATTGCCTAGGACAGTTACCATTTGTAACAGAAAAAGACGTATTTTTTGCTTAATACGCTTTTTGTGCCTGACTAAACCGAGAGTATAAAAAATAGGTTTATTAGTCTATTTCGTTAAGATGACATGCCATCACCCCTGGCCCTTACAAAGGGGAAACCAATAGCAATCATCACTAATCATCATCGTCAGTGATGATTGTGGGTCAAGTGTAGCAAATTTAAAACGCTTCCCGGAGAAGCTTGGCGACAGCTGTGTTACGCCCCCTCCTGTAAAGGGTGATGTGTACAGATGGAGAAGGCGACGTTACCGACAGCGGTTGCCGACAGGCCGACGTAGGACGAGAAAGGCATTGCTGTATGTCCCGTAATTTTGACCTTACGGACGTTAGCCCTAACATCACATCTCAGGATATAACATCTCAAAGCGGCACCCACTCAAAACATTGGAAACTTAACTCCAATCACCAGGTAACGGTTGGGGCCGAACACCCCAATACCGAATGTTGGGCCTACAGAGTGAACTCCCGAGAGTTGCTGTGGGTATTTTAGAAAACTCGTGCGTACCTCCAAAGCAGCCAATGCGTGCAATGCGAGCAGCCAACCAACGACTCCATCGCGAGGAAGCTTCACGTTCCGCCCACGTCGTCATTAGGCGCAGGGGTGCATAATTGTTTTAGCTGCCCACTCGGAACTTTCCGACAAGGCCATGTGCAAGACTGCGATGATTATACACAGACGTTAATGGCGATGAGGGGCTGGTCATGAGTGATGCGGAAGCGTACCCCTTGGGGCTCACAGTGGTCATGCCAATGATGATACTGTGTCCACCATGCGACTAAGCCAAGGGCGTACCAAAAATTGGACGCAGCTGCTGGACAAATTTGGTCGAACCAGGCATGCCGTCCTCATGGTTAAGAAACCAGGTTTTTGCCAAATTGGTCAAGTAAAATACGACGTTCCGCAGTTTGCATGCGTGGTTCTATCGGTTGAAAAGGCTTTGCAGGGCGTACTCATGACGCCAAGTTTGGTGGCGTCCCAGCGGGGTGCAGTTAAAACCAGAGCACCGCGCTAGCGGCTGGTGATAGAAATGGCAT
The DNA here is from genome assembly GCA_013339765.2 of Haemaphysalis longicornis. Lineage (NCBI taxonomy): Eukaryota > Metazoa > Arthropoda > Arachnida > Ixodida > Ixodidae > Haemaphysalis > Haemaphysalis longicornis. The sequence continues at coordinate 123,513,227 of CM023452.1, read as the reverse complement.
ACTGGACCGGAACTACAGCCTCGCTGTCCCAGTGGTGGCTCTCGACTTCTATGGGGCTGGTCCGTAGTAGCAACCGCCGACGTGATGGAAGCTCTTGTCGTTGGACCACAACATGTAGACGGCGGAATTAAAGATATCATCCATGTCTTGAGAGAGATGGGTTGTCCTAGGTGTTCGCATTTATTAAACTGCGCCTTCCGAAACTTCCGAACCAACAGACTGCACGGTGGCGATGATTATCCACAGATGATGATGGCGTGTAGGACACAGTTATGAGTGATCGGCAAGCGGACCCTTGGTGAAGCCAATGGGTATGGGAATGATGATACCTAGGCTACAGATCAATATCCCGAAAACTCGGTATCCAAATTTAACTTCTGAATCATTCCTTGTGCGCTAATCTGGTGAAAGTATCGAGGTTCTTGAGAAGTACAATAACAAAAGCTACATGGCTTGTTCATTTGATATTAGGGATCTATATTACTCCCTGCCTCATCGGGAACAATTACGCTGTGCTCAAGATTGTATAGACAATTACGGTTTCGTTGCCTTTCAGAATAACACAGGCTTGTCAGTTCAAGGTTTTTTAGCAGTCTTTAAGGTGTACATAAACTCGACTTTCACGACATGGGACGACAAAATTTATATTCAGACTAATAAAATTTACATTGGTTCCTGCACGTCACTAATTCTGAGCGACCATTTCTTAGCCTACTTGGATAACCTGCTGCACGCAAAACTACACATTTCAAATGGACTGGAAGTATCCGTTACGACAATAATTTTTAGTAATTTTCAACACTGACGACATGATTATGAACCATAATGTTTCAGGTTTTAAACCATTTTAGCGAATGTTTTAAGCCACTAGTTTTAACGTTAGAATTACCAGTAGAAAAGACAACCAGGTTTTCAGATTTGAAGGTTCAATTTTCGACAAATCACATGTGCTGGGCATAAGAACCAAGCGCTAGTGAGCCGCTTCTTCCCCTTCCCTCACCCCATTCTTAGCACGCAAAAAGGTAGATTATTAGGACATGTTTAAATGATGCCTTAAGTAACTCGAGTATTCACTCTATGTCAGGCAATTTTTAGTAAGCCGATAGATAGGCTTCAGATAGCGGGGTACCTTAAACAGCTGCTACCATCTCTAGCGGAATCACTTCTGCAAAAGAAACACGCAGGACAGCCTTCAAGTATAAGAACCAAAAAAGAAGGGAAAGAAATAACCCTGATTGCCTAAAAATATGGAGCTGCACATATCTTAAAAAAAAGAAAGGTAAACTCACTAAGGGGAAAGTGGTAGTTTCTGCCCCTAAGAAATTCTCGTCCGTGTGTTCAAGACTACACAAAATCTAAAGAACTCAACAGTCTTGCTTACAAATGACGTACATCGGTTTGTTCACTGCGTTAAAGGTGTAGTCGATTCGGTCCCGCTGTCCTGTAATAAAATATGTAGAGAAAGCAGGAAGGTGCTTAAATGAAAGACTAAAGGAGCATCTCTGCAACGTACACAAAGTGATGAGTGGCCACCAGGGTCTCCGCTCTAGGGATTGGGGATGCAGGCCAATTTTTTCTGACACAATTTTTATACAAAAAAGTAAGCAAAGAACAACCAGAAAAATAATGAAGCCGTACAAATGTACACCTAAAAGAAAACTGCGTTAGCCTGGCTTCTCTGACCCTCTCCCATAAAAGAGATGCATTTTCTGAGAGCACGGTAGTGCTTCAGGTGTTTATGGCACACAGCAGGTTGTGCTGAGTGATGAGTGTTCGTTATCATGGCATATATTGTTAGTCTTGTTTTTCCTGGTATTTTTACTGTGCGGCTATGTATTTGCCCGAACGTGAAAAAATATGCGGATGTAAGTCAGCGCCTTGTTGTCGTTTACTTCTACTCGTGCTTGTCTAATTTTGCGCTGTGCCCCCCCCCCCCCCTCTTCAATACCATTGACCAACTTGCCCAAGCCTCTATCATAGCAAGTTGAGGCCAACGCTAGGTTTATATTCAATGTTTATGCCGTCTTCAACAGGCTGTTTAGATCGTCCCCCGTGGATGCCGGATTTGTAATGTCATTCCTAATACGCCTGCCACGGTAGTTGTAATCAACACACCCAGGTTATGATGCCCAGTCTGAAAAAATACAACAAGTCCTGCAATAGAGTGAGCATCCTTTTATTGGTTTTAAACGGGATTTCGAAAAACCAAACATGATCTTGGTCAGAGATGACACGTTCAGTTGCTGATATCCCACCCGCAGGCCATCGTTGTAACTGCGGAACCAAGATCTTGAACAAAGAGTTAGCGTGCTGAAAAACGAAAACGTTCGCCTGTTGTATTATTCCAGACAACTTGTTGGAAAAAGAATGTAAATTCAGCGGTGCCATTTGACATTATTATGAAACCATTTGCAACTTCTGTCAATTACGGAGCGACAAAAAGGCAACAAAAGTAAACATTGGCCAGACGAAGGCGTTCTGTGGCTCAGCCTATCATCGCACTTGTAACTTGTAACTGGTTCTTTAGTTACCTTTCAGTACGTGCTACAAACATGTCAAAGAGCGCACGTGATTAACGAAAATGTGTCATTAATAATGGTTGCACGACTTCTGATAGGCTGCGGGCACCTTAATGATGTTTTTTGCTGAGCGCCGTTTTCTTTACTAATGTGCCAAATGAAGCGTACCCCGATACACGCGTTCTAATTAATTATGTACCTAGCCACGTGGTTTCAGAACCATGGCCCGACGCGTTATTTTCATCACTAGAGTGCCTTTGCACCTCAACTAGACAGGCTCGAGAGCACGTGTAGTGGATCGCCATATAAAAGCCAAAAACTTGAAAAAAATGCATCACTACTTCCCGCTGAAATGAAAGAAAGCGGGTACACTCCCTACTTGCGTACTTCCACAAAAGTGTCATTTGTTGAAGCATAGCTAGCCTTTTTATATTACTGTATAGTAAAATTGCCTACTACAAGTGGCCCACTCCAAGTATATACGCTGGGAGGTGTAGCGTCACACTCTCTCCGCATGCGTGGATTCATACAAACTTCAAAAGGTCAAATATCTCCTTCTTGCGGAAACGTACACCTAAAAAACTGGTCACACTACACAACTCTACGCTGTTTTTTTTCTGCGCACGAAGACGAAACCAGCACTGCCAGCCCCAGACGCGTTGAAGCCTTTGACTAAGGGTATGCGTTATTCAAGAGATGCAGATTGAACTTATCTCTTTGATTTATACACAACTGGGTCATACAAATATAGATGTTTTCTGGCTTAAGAAAAATAAACAGTTTAATAACAATCTACTATGCCAGCGACTGATGGGCAAAACAAAGTTTTTTTAAACGATAGATTTTCTAGTGGGACCGATTGCATTGTGAAAAAATTTAATTCGTTTCCGCATAGACCGATTGGTGGACCGTCAAGCTCGGTTAAGACCTCTGCAGACCTGTGCGTGCTTGAATCCGGGCTTCCACTGTGTCAAAACGCTCACTGCAAACTCGCGAAGAACGGTGATCTATATAAAACAATACACGCATCGATCATGAAGAGGGAGTAAAATAGTTTACCTTCATCTCATAAGCCCCGGGTCGGCATACATTCGGAGATGGATTTACTTAGTGCTCCAAGAACCGTTGCGTGGGTCCCTACTGCGCTGGGGATTTGTGTCTAGGAAGGTTTGGCAATCGAATGGATGCATGCTCAGCGAAGTTCGGAACCTTCCACGCTTCCCTGAAGTTTGTTTAGGAAAGGATGTACATTTTTAAATTATGAGCGTGAAAAGTTCACACTGCGGACTCCAGGACACGCCTGCAGCCCCGGGGTTGGGTCGGCTGACGTCCCTGCCCGGGAATTCCGCTGAGGGAGACAAGTCAGCCGTACACCTCATCATCCAAAGTGTTCCTGCTGCCTGCACTAAACATTCTCGACCACTACCTACGGTGCTGCCTACCCTATCATTTAAGCTCTTCCTAACGCTTACGAGGCCGGCCTTTGGCTTGGACAGCCTACCTAAACGTGCATTAGCATTCCCTTTCTGCACCTGGCACTTTCAGCCGATACCCTTACAACTGCATTTCTTTCCAGACTCCCTGCACAAACTACCACATGTAGGAATGCCCCTACCATCCACAACCCCTCTTTCCGCGTCCCCGCAGCAGTGGGAGGGCGACGGGACCTGACTGCGGCGGGAAATTCAAGACATTTCATCTCCTGGGCATAAGCAGCGGTGATAGCTCGCGGCTTACCGGAATGAGTAAAGGCCAGACACCTTTCAATTCGTAAGTTATTTTTACGCAACCCTATTACATGTTTTACTCGCTCACTCCCTGTTTCTGTGCACTTCTTGCCTAAGCTGAAGTGAAACTGTGGAGAAGCGCGGGTGCTTTTGCTGGTGATGCTGAAACCAATGTACTACATATAGTACTGGTGTGTTGTAGGGTTGGGCTTCAGCAAGGTAGTGGTTGGTCTTAGACTCTGAGTCCATTGAGACGCACCTCTTTCCATCTTCATCAGACATATTTTTTGTGTGAGTAAAAAAGCCAAGAAAAAATAACCCGTTCTGAAATTTAGTTGGTGTTTTTACTGCGAAACATTACGCCTCCAAGCAGCCATGGAATTTTCAGGTCCGCGTCAGCCGAAAACTCCCAGGCTCGTGGCTACAACCTGGATACAAAAATAAACTGCTGGCACCGCCACGGATCGAACCTAGACCCTGTGTAGAGAAAACGAGCGAGAGCCCGTCGTTTTGATGACTAAGCTTCGAATAGACGTGTAAAAAGAGGAGAGAGACGGCTTTTTGTGTTCAGCATTCGGGGAGGAGGAGGGCACTCTTTGTCGGCGAGGCATTAGGCAGGAGTGAGGGGGAGGCAGTGTGAGAGATGACGCTACAAAATCGGTGTTCCCCTCGTCCTCAGCCTTCGAAAAACGCTAAAAGTGCTGCCAGAAACGACGCGTTCCAAACTGCGCAGGAAGGTGCCGGCACGTGCGACATGAAAGCAAGCAAAAAAAGAACAAAAACTCCCACTCGCGCTGTTCAGGCAGGGGGCGTGCCAGCACTGCGAAGGCGGGACATTTGGATTGAACTCTATAAACCTCCGTTCAATTCACCCAGACAGGAGTGAGACAGGGAGGCGAAGAGCGTGATGGGTGGTAGCAGTGAGCGGATTCCGCGTGTCTGAACTGAGGTGACGTAGCATGGGTAATCGTTGTGGGTGTCGTTTACAGCTTCGCAGTCCAACCAGCTTCTCAGCATGCGTTAGAGCCAATTTGTTTGTTCTATAGAAGCTGCTTTCGAGTAGGATATACATATTTGCTAAGCCGTTATATTGACAGCAGGCAGCGTTTGTCTCGTCACCTTCTTTAAAATCTTAGACAGGCTAGTGTAGATATAAGGACGTGATTTTTGCACCTTGTAGTAGCACGAAAAAAATTATTTGTGGACGTAGATGTGCTAACCCTAAATAAATTCAAATGCATCATGGCTTCCCCTCACGACAACCATTAAAATTTCTGCGCTGCAGAATCGTGCGTGTGTCTTCTTCGCCTTCCGTTCTGTTGCTTACTTGACTACCTCAGCACCGAAAAGGTCGGAACTCCCCAGTGAAAAGATAAGAAGCCGTATTGCCGTAGCTTCGTGGAACCAATGAAAAACATGCAATCTAGCAAAAAAATGTTAAAAGGGTGAGTCGTTACATTTTCGCCTTCGGAACACGTGAGAAGACTCAATATTCCTAAGGTATTTTTTTCTCCTCTTGGAACCTTTTAGATCGTACCGAAATTATGTCGGAAGCCGTGTTCCGCGCGACACAGGTATAGATAGTGGTTAGGTCGCTAGACATTCGCTGCGCTGAACGGGCTAGGTTCCTATTCGTGCTTCGTTTCTTAGATGGAATCCAGTGCGAAGGTTTATGGTAGCGGGAAAGAGGGGCGGGGGGCAAGGGCTGTGGCATTAAACAGCGCGTGCCCAATTTAATTACGTAGCAGAATAAAGTACGAACACACGCAAATATCCGCGAAGACAAGTAGGTGAACATGATCGCTCTTAAAACATGCAGCGAAAACAGGCGATTTCCTAGCTAAGCACTCCGGTACCAAAAGTTGTGTTTTACCTTGGCTCCCAAGATGGAAGTAAAAAGACCGTGGTACATAACAAAGGTTTACATCGTGCTTGCTGCGTCTGATCTTACCATAAGGAATTCGCAACTCAGTAGATTTAAGATGTGACTACTTGTACAGTTGTCACAAAACTCACCGCATCTGCAAGTGCATTTGTTTACGTTCGAGGTGCATCTGAGAGAGAGACCCCTTGGGCACTTACGGCCAAGCAACTGGGCGCAGGGATTTCTGTCATTCACTGAAAAAGAAGGCAAACAACATCGAGTAGGCGAGTGCACTTCCGAAAGAGATTTTATAAGAGGTAAATCGAAAGTGTGCCTTGAAGGGACACATATAGGCGGGCAATGTCCCATACTACTTGGGCTTAGGCAGCAGACGACGAAGACGACATAGTGGCTGTGTTCTTGCACGCGCTATCTTATGGCCGCCATGTAAATTCTGTAAATAGATCGCTTCACCCCATCCCATCGTTCGTCTCACCTGTGTCCTTAGGCCACGTAACAGTATAAAGTATGGAGAACCTCAATGTTTTACATGAGGGGAAAAGAAAGTGGTTCAAAACAGAACTGTAAAATAAAATACCGTAAAGCAAGGGGAACTCTAAAACAATCGCTGCCAGTATCAACACTCACAAGGGCAAATAACCTCGTATTAATATAAGGAAAGAATCCGAGAGGTACCGACAGAATTTTCAGTGTGCGTCGTGTCAGACAGCTGTTGTTAACCGCTAGGGACAGGATCATTTCTGTTGCTAAATGCGAGCATGTTATGATCAGCCTCGGCTGGTTCTGTGAAACGTCGACCTTTAAAAAAAACTATGCTACCTCAAACTGTCCAAACAAATAGATCAGCTTGAATAACCTCTCGTCACGAACGCTTATGTTAACAGCGAAACTACTTGGCCTTCCACGATCACAAGGCTAAGCTTCATTGAGCTTCTCCAAGCCATTACCGATCCCTGTACGTGGCAATTAGTTTTTACCGTGTGCCACTGCTTCCGCCATCTACCCGAACGTTTTGTAACTTGTGACCTCCGAACAATGCCAGCAGGGGGCAGCCGCGAGTGATTTTTGTTTTTCAAGGCCCATTTTCTATTTGCTTCCGCAAAAAGGTAGCACCCATGTATTTGTAATAACATAACGATGCAAATATCGCTTGTGCATTTACATACCTTCTGATATGTTTTTAACGCTTTCTTTTTGTTCAACAATGTTTACAAGTATAAATATTGCTATCGGATGTAGTGGTTTGGACAAACTTTGCCTATATAAGCAGCTGCTGCATGTAGGCTATTTAGTCTTCTACGCCACTGCGGCCGCGTTACCACACTTCCTCCCATGAAAACCTCGACCAAGAATAGCTTTGCTGGGAATGAGTTACGCAGGGTACTCAATTGCAAAGTTTAATCATGCAGCTAGCGAGCGAGAGCGCACAAAGTTTGAAAATTGGCATAAAGATGGTTCAAAATTCACGATCGTTCGTTCGGGCCCACGTGCGTTTCATTTTCAGCAATAACGCTGGAAAGCGTTCTTTGCTGCAGAGAAGGCCAAAAACTCTAAGACTTGAACACAAAAGTAAAAACAAAGAGGTTTACCGCAGCTGCAGTGGCATTCTCGGGCTCCCACGAAGCAGGCGACTTTGCTCGCCCTAATGCATAACACTTCAGGGCATGCAGGCTCTCCTAAGGGGAACGGGAAAAATGTCATAAGGAAGCGTATCTCTACAGCGTTTGACCGTACCTTGAGGTTGCAATATAAGAGGTATACGAGCGTAGAAAATTTTATTTTGTGTCATTTTGTACTGTCTTCCCACCATTATTATTTGAACCCAAAGATTGAGTCCCATAGCGTAGTATGCACGCTAAAAGATAATCTTATCGGCCACCTCAGATTCAGGTCACCGAAGTGAAGTTACCGCATATTCAGAAAGAAGACTCAGGTTTTAGGGACGAGGCCCCTTAGGTTGCTTGGGATGTCGGCGTCTCATTTCGTCGTCGTAACCGTCGCTTCACGTAGGCTGGGTACAAAACAACGGAACACGCGTTTACGCCTCGCGTTATAACGCTTTGTGCTTCAAAGACACGAGACATTTGCAGCAAAGCTGTATGCCTCTACCCCCTAACGGTTTCATCTCCGTTGGCAAAAATGCCAAGGCGCCAAGAATACACTTACACACGGCAGGCTTCGCCCCTCTACAGGTTTTGAGGTTAGTGAGATGGCTCGGGATTCTTGGGCTTTAAAATGAAGTTATCAAATATAAATATTTCAAAAATGTTTGGAGAACGTAAATTTTGCGTATCTACACAAGTTCAATACATTTAAGTGCGGCAATTTGATACTGACTGGCATTCATTTGCTCATTATACTTAAAACCTCGTCCGAACGTTTGTATTGCAAGGAGAGAGTGGCAAACAAGGGTATAATTCGGGACATCGTGAAAAAGCTTGCTGCATTGTGACAGATAACGGTAAAGTTACTCTGGTGCGATCTAGTTTGTTCGTGTCTTGCGCCCACGTCTTCTGTTCTCCGCGGACAACACGTGGATACCTTGTCCGGGTCTTTTTTTGCGCTGTTTTAAGAAGTAAGTTTGAGTTCACATTTTTGCATCTTATAATTCCTTGAAACGTGTTCGGTTCCGCTACAGCTTACACATAAACCGATAATGCATTAAGCCTATTTCATGGCGTTACGGGGCTATTTATGCTGCACAATTGGTGGCATACAAACGCAGAAAAAATTCCGGATGATTGGGCAGGTCATTAGCTGGATTCAACATATTGTGCAGCCTTGCCTGAAACCGAAACCGTGAGAAGTACCAGGAGCAGGAAACCAATAGCTAGGATGGATCCCTTCATGATCGCCTGAAATGAAAAAAAAAATGGTGCACAAACAGCAAATAAAAATGCCTTCCTTCTACTTTGCATTTCGTCAAGCGTAGAGAAAAGGGCCTTCGTATAAGGCGCAAAGCTCCAATTACACACGGTGATCGGTTGCACACTTCCCCTAAACGAATTTAAAGCATACCGAACCACTGTTAGTTATGAATAAATGGGCGGAAGTATTTGTTCAGAATATTTTAAAGAAAAAATCGGGTTTGACAAAAAAAAAACAAGAAAAACGTAGCTGGAGGGGGCTATGAGCCCCACAGTAATAATAGCAACCAAAAACTGTTACTCAGCGCCACAACCGTCGAGCGGCAGGTGGTCTTTAGCAGGCGTCAAAAGAGTATCGCTGTTTCCGAAAGCCAACAGGTGCTTCCCTTTTGCATCGTATATAAAATTTAATGACTGGACCCGAGTGCCTTGCCAATAGCAGAGGATCCGAACACAATACAACATAGTTGACAATTTTGCTAGGTTCAGAGTTCAAGCTGATGTAAAGTGCTTGTATGCTGCAAGCCGCGCTGTAATAGTTTATTTTATTGGCCAGTTGGTCTTTTTTCCACGCCGGGAACGTTTAGCGCCCGGTTATCCCGGCGTGGTAGGAAATCGCGGTATCTTAACCGGGTAACTTTCAGAAAACGGGGTAGAATGCGTGAACGCGTTACAGTGCGTATATGGTTTTATTGCATAAAAATAGGCCGGAACGTTTAAGCCTACGTAGTATTAAAGTTACAATCAGTAAAGCCTCTTCAATGTACGTAGTTGACCAAATAAGGATTTTACTGAATCTTTCGCCAAAATTCGGTCTGTTTAGCGAACTCGGCAAAAAGTTGTATTAATCAAAAATTTGAGCCTCGATATCTAAGCCAGAAATCAGTACACAAAATTGACTCGTAAATGAATGCGTAGTTAAGCTTACCTCGACTGGTATGGTGTGCTTGACCTGGGATCCACGAAAATTTATCACCAGCGGCCTTGTCACAGAAATGCCTCCGGTGAGAGTCTGATACCCGCCTGTTTTGCGAGAGCCCGTTTAAATACACTCCGCCGTGTTCTTGCCCCCGCCCTTTGAGAGGCTATCCTTTAACCGGAATGCCAGTTCTTCTCTCAGTGGTAAAGCAATCGGACTTTGCCCCTCACGGGCGAGAACACAACAGGAAAAAGGAGCCACAGACGGTTGCGGTCAAATGCGGCAACGAGCTGGTTCCGTGTGCGCCGGAGATTGCAAGGAATAGGAATTTCTTAAAAAGGAAACAATAAAAAGACCGAGGAAGTGCACATAGTCTACCAAACGTTCATGAATAAAATATACACGAAAACTAGCAGACTACCTAATATTTGTAAATAGAAGAAAAGCGGCGATGTCTGTGCTGTGGTTCCTTAATTGGGAACAGACAAAAATTACTAATGCGGCGCTGCATAATGGCGACAGGGGCGCGCTACCTGCTGAGGCACATGTTAGCCGGTGCTGCGTTGCAACGCCACGCGAAATACCGCCGTTTAGGACACTCTCGCTTATCCTCTCGGCACTCCCACTAAGTTCGCGAATTCGAGATTTCGCATAAATTCCTACAAAAACTTGTTCTTCCCGAAAACCACACACGATTAGAACAACGTAACAGAATATTTTGTCCCAAACCCCACCACCCTTATTTGAAAATGATCTATGACGATTTCTGTTGAAATGAAAGATTTTAAATTCTGTTTGCGTTTCTGTTTGTTTGCTTTCTTTTGGCAAGTTGGCCTCGCGTTCACAGGAATCTGTACACAGTATATCACCTGACAATGCTTGTTGGTTATTGGTATGGTATTCAGACCCTGTATCAAGTTTTATGTCCGCCCCCCCACTGTAATGAACAAACCTGGGCGCTGTAGGTGCGCGAATAAATGAGTACATAAATAAATGAAAAAACAAATAACTAAACAAACAAACAAACAAACAAACACACAAATAAATAAATAAATAAATAAATAAATAAATAAATAAATAAATAAATAAATAAATAAAATACCCATATGCATGTGATGGAGACCAGAAAATCTGCCAAGAAATGGTATCTTCCTTTCCAAGATCTTATGATTACTGTGTTTAACCATTTTATTCAAATAAATAAATAAATAAATAAATAAATAAATAAATAAATAAATAAATAAATAAATAATAAATACCCATATGCATGGATGGAGACCACAAAATCTGCCAAGAAATGGTATCTTCCTTTCCAAGATCTTATGATTACTGTGTTTAACCATTTTATTCATACAATAGACCTTATGCGAAATTGCTTGGTGATCTATCACCACTGATGTAAACAAGACCGTCTGCCATATTGGTACGGGCGACGATCGGGAAGTCTCGTATTGTTTACTGTGGAAGAGTAGGTGACGGTAACGTGGTATGGCCTAAACTAGACGGCGCTTTCGGGGTCCCTACAGCAGATTGTGGACGTAGGACTTGCCTGAGCTGCCGACTGTGTCTAGGACTCATACCACTCGTGGTGCCGCGCCAAAGACCCATCCAACCGGCAGCGTAATAGGGCATACCGCCTGGCCACCTAGGCTCGCCTTCATAGGTGCGGACAAACACCTGCGACTCGCAGTGAGTATATCCTTCTGTATTTTTTCCTTGACGCGAGTTAACCGGTATGAGCATTTGTGTAGTACTCTGTTTACAGTTGTTTACCATGCGAATGCGTAGCGGGGACCCTGTTGCAGTAACCCTGAAAGAGGAAAGCAACAATCGCCAGACCGTGCCGCTAGTAGGTGTATTAAATATTGTCAAATGCTGTACATCAAATTTACTGGATGATTTCTGGCGAAGATGTTAACGGAAATGTTGCGGCCGTTTTCCGTGACGGGCGTCCGCCCACGCGTTTGCCGCAAAGCAATCGCGCTTTGCAGCGAAGTCAGTAACCAAAAGTGCACATACGCCTTGAATTTTCTTTTTTTGTGTTTTCATTATTTATTGCGCATGTTCTGCCGCAAAAATCGGTGTGTGTGTCTGGATTCCCCTTTTTTGTCAGTGGGGTGGTTGTGTTTGTTTCTAAAGCGCATGTTTTCAGTGTGCCGGAAGAGATAATTCAGTAAAATCTTGTTAGCTCGAACTCACTGAAATAAAATATTTTTTTAAAATTCGATGGCTCACCGGTATAGCCCGAATTTTTACCTGTTTATCTCTAAAGTATTTTGGAAGTGAGTACCAGATAATCATAATATTGCTTGCTTAAGTTATGACGAACCCGAGTATGCGGATACTGGTATCATTACCCACGGTGAGGTTTATAATTGTTAAACTTCCTTCTTTTGATAATACATTGACAAAGCATGCAGCGATACTTGCACGCTCGAACTTCAAAGACAATTTTGACATCAATGCTCTCTGAGGTGTAGATTATGGCCCTTGCAACAGTGTTAAGCAAGACACAAAATCTGGTCATTCTAAGTTTGTTCCTTGCGGCCACTGTTTTATGCTCTGCCCTTTTACCATAAACTGTAGCGGACTAGTCCTGTTCTTCCCTGAGTGCTATTTACTGCTACTCTCTCTCGGTTCTTGCAGGTTGGGCATCATCCATGTGCTCAGCAGCTGCTTTCGCTCCCAGAAGAAAAGTGGCAGGCCCTATGTTGTTGTGTGCCTCACGTTTGAGTCTTACAGTGGGCCGATTGTGGAGGGAGCATGCGAGTGCCCGGCGGGTTGCAGTGGAACATGCAGTCACATCCTGGCGGCTGTGCACCTACTCTTCCTCTTTCAAGCCCAAGGTTTTAAAGAGGCGCCACCGGAGCTTGCGTGCACTGAGCTGCCATCATAGTGGGGACGTCCGAGACAGTAGCGCATCAATCCAGCGAGTGTCCAAGATATTGACTGGAGAAGCCCGCGATAAACTAACCCCGCCCTTCCCTTGCCAATGCGTCTGTTCGATGCACGTCGAGTACAGGAGCAATGCCAACAAAATAAAGTAGCATGCAGGCACTTGGGAGAAAACTCGGTAGCCTTGGGAATGGGTTTTTTGCCTCAGTTTTGCTGCCCCCCCCCCCCACACACACACACACAGTCATAGAAACAAGGACTGGCATGGCACCTGAAGGGTCACCTATGAGCTACCAGAAAGCATTCGAGCCACGTTACGCCGTGGTCATCTCACGAGCACGCAGAGGATGGGCAACGTCGTGTGTACTAGACCATGGCATACAGGGGTGCGCGACTGCTTCCCTTTGTTCCATTTATATCCACAGTTGGCTAAACTGTACGCGCTGAAAAAAGGCGAAGTAGTTGAATTTACTTGCTTTTCGCTGTGGATACAAAACAAGCAAAAGCACTGAAGCTGATGCGTGGCGGACTGATGCAACTCTGGTTGTTTTTTTTTTTTTTCGAAGAAAACTTGAAAATTGCCTCAGCTGCCTACAGCAATGGCCACTATCATTACGTCGGAGGCATGCATGCAGCATGTGACAAACTAGAGGAGTGAGTGTGTATTTTAGTCGCAAAATATCCGATAGTAAATGCAGCGTGGCGGAAATGACAATGGGCAACAAGTTAACTTGACGTAACAACAAACCTGTCAGACCGGCCAATCGGGAACCAAGTGCAAAAGCTCGAATTTTCCCACGTTAGATCATCATAAAACAGTGTACGCCACTTCCGCAACGACACGCGGCTAAATGCAACGCAAAAGAAACCAACAACATAGTTCAATACCATGTGCGCCCGCCACAGAGGAAATCTTCAACCGCGCCGTGACAGCGTAGTTCGGCAAGAAAAGTTTGTTTACAGCCTTAGGTAAGATAAAAGCTCGTGTAGGGGCTAAGCGGTACCATTTAACAATAAACTGAAGCGGGCGCAGAGCCACAGGGCCGAGTGAAGAAACAAAGCTTAATTTTGACAACGGGTGGTACTGTTTCCCCGCTCAAGCGCCGCTGTCAGTCACATAAATAGGTG
>CM023452.1:123299287-123494287 GCA_013339765.2 Haemaphysalis longicornis | reverse complement strand
TTCGTTACATGAGAGGCCTGAATCTTTTGTTTGATGATAAACATTCGACAAGAAATTGTAGAAAAAGTGGCCGCTAATACGACTCAAATATTAGACAGAATTTGATTTACTTGACAAAATACGAATCCTCAGGGGAAGCTGTAAATGTCACCATCGGCTGTCTTTACATAGCTACCTAAGGAGGGAGTAAGGTTACTGCAAAAAAACATATTTTTTATTTGTTTATTTTAAAGTATACCGAAATTAAATGCCAATTAGCGGTTAAAACGAGTGAAAATTAGCGCCGAGTTTCAGTTTGAATTTTAAGTTTACGCGGTTCAGGATGGTGTATATAATGTGGAGATCTCCAGTCTGCTTGTACGAGGGGAAATACGGAGATCCCATTATTTGTCCGCTGGAATAAACCTCTTCTAAAAGTAACTTCAACCGCAACTCATAAGCCAGATCGTTTTAGATGCGACCCATCTCTTTCACTCGCCTTGTCCCACCGGCGTCGTCAGGCGTAGTCCGCATCCCTCCCCCATTCCCCTCGCCGCGCCAGCTGCGCACTAGCGCCGCTCTCACCGCAGCGCCATATGCGTGTTAACGCTCGCCGGCGCTCGCTCCGTCGCCGTGCCAGCTGTGCGTGGGTGCGGGATAGCGCGCAGCTTTCGCGCAGCTTGCGCTCGGTTAACACATGCGCATGCGCTGCTATGCGCTGCTCTCTCTCATTCCGCTGCATGTAAACGCGGTAACTGCGCCGCTCCGCTCAGTCGTTCCTCCACCGCTCCGCCGGAGACATCCTCCGATGACCACCGATGATTTCAATGGATACTAACAGGCCTGCTATCGCGATGGTCGGTGCAACCGTAACAAGCACCGGCCACCCCGATAAAAATTTACACCATCTTCCCGTGAGGGGAACCATGGGGTAGATGCGACGCATCGGGGGTGAACATGCTGCGTAAAATATGGACACACAACAACAATGGACACGCTAACATAACGGAAACGCAACGGACACTCCCGATGCGTCGCATCTACCTCATGGTTGCCCTCGCGGAAAGATGGTGTAAATTTTTCCTTTGTACGCTCGTTGGACTGCGCCTGGCGAAGCTGGTCTCATTTCTGTAGAGTGGAAGTACGGTTATTTTTTTTTAAACCAAAGATTTCTACGTCTAACAGCCAACGGCTCTTTCGCAGTGTGTGGGACTATAACTCCCAACGCGGCGGAGGTGGCGGGGGGGGGGGGTAGATATGTTTTACTCACGGAGCACACTGTATATGGTGCGGTGAATGTACCCAGCGTTCCGCGCGCGGACATGCCTGATCACTGGCGGGCGCGTCGACGGTGGAGCTTTGTCGTCTGCATTACCCATGGTAGTTTTGGGGCTGTTTTGGCACAGCTTTGCCTCCACTGCGCGCTTTCTTCGCACGTCTTGATTAACGTGGTCGACAGCCCCTGCTAGGTAACCCGGACCAGACTAAACTAAGTTGTCGTACGGCAAAGATACGTTAAGGATTGGTTTGAAGGGCGGGAAACAAAAAAGTAGCGATCACATACGGACACCAGGCCGCTAGACAAACTTTACGTTTTCCGCACTGCTTGCCCCGATTCGGACTCCGTTTTCTAAATTGATGAATACTAATTCGGTGGTGTTTTAAGAGCTATTACAAAAGGTTGGAGGAGCAACTGGTACTGCTAAATAGCGATTTATAAGTTCCCCCAGCTTTCTTGCGATTCTCAAACTTACTAAACTAACTAGTTTAAATCGGTATAAATGGGAATGACTAAGCTCGCATGCCGAATTGTTTCCATGTCTGTGCTTGTGCCGCGCGGTGGTGTAGTGCCGAGCTGTCACATGAGGATGACTAGGTTTCGCTGACTCACACTTCGAAAGACGTCCTCTCTGTTTTCTTCCTGCGTACGCACGGCAGTGCATCGGCGGCGACGTTCACCGCTCTAGCTCGACCGTGGCCGAAGCTGCTGCTTCGTATGGGACCCATCCCCACGAATTCCATGTAACAGTTGCTAGAATCTCTCCTTTCACTGCTTGTATAGGCACGTGTGCGAATTGAAGTGACGTCGCGTGGGCAATTGTTGTGGGTGTCGCTTGAAGTTTTGCTTTCCGACCACCTTCACAGCGTGTAGTGAAGGCAATTTTTAGAGGAAGCTTGAAGAATGTCGAGTGGCGCTCCCTCCTACAGTTTACATTCTCAATTGCGTCAAGGTCGCCGAGATACTGGTGTGCCTTGAGTTGGAGACAATAATACGGCTCGTGGGACTTGAATTAAGGCAACAGGAGGTAATCAGGAATTATGTTCCGAGATTATACTGCTTCCGCCGAATTGGCGCACACCTAAGCGTTTGACCAGGTAAATTGGAACCCGGTGATGGTCGGAAAGATACCAAATTGTTTGCTATTGATGCTGATCTTATCCGGCACTGGATTGCTCGGTCTTGTTATAAAACGGCAAATGAAGTAGTACCAATTTATCAGACATAATGGCAATAATGATCCCCCATCACGTGTTGAGGTTTCTCTGCAGATTCACTAGGCAAGACTATGTCGTCTGGAAACCTTATTTGGCTCCCGTATTCGCCGTTTATCAATTGGCCTAAGCTTTCCCAGTCAATCTTAGGGCCCTCTTTCCAAACTTGTTTGGCAAATTTTTTAATGGTATTCCTTGTCGTACTCCTTTGCTTCCGCGATTGGCGCTCCTTAAGAAATTTAAGTCTCCGTTGCATTCCCCATGTATGTCGGTAGAGTCGTAGGTTGGTCTTTCTATTCTTGGCCTTAGGTCGTCCATCCTGTGGCGGGGCTTACTGAAGTAGTACCAATTTATCAGACATAATGGCAATAATGATCCCCCATCATCGTGTTGAAGTTTCTCTGCAGATTCAGTAGGCAAGACTATGTCGTCTGGAAACCTTAGTGGCTCCCGTATTCGCCGTTTATCTCGTAGGCCTAAGCTTTCCCAGTCAAGTCTTCTGAATGCCCTTTCCAGAAATGTTGTGGAAAATTTCTGTTAGGATGGTATCTCCTTGTCGTACTCGCCTTCGATCGGGAATTTATCACTTGCTTGTGAAATTAATTCTGCCGGTGCATCTCCTGTATTGTAGTCTAGGAGTCGTAGGTAGGTCTCATAATGTTTTGGTCCTTTACGGCGTCCATCACTGCGGTGTGCTTACTGAATCGAACGGTTTTTATTCTATAAATACCATGTAAATGTTTCTTATACTCTGCGCATTTTTCTATTACCTGATGACATGGATATCATCCATTGTAGATTATCCTTTTCTGAACCGGGCCTGTTCCTTGGGGTGTTGGAAGTCTAGGCTGGCGGTTATGCGGCTAACTGCTATCTCGGTAAATAGCTTGTATACAGCCGACAGAAGGCTGATGGACATGCATTTCTTAAGATTTTGTTATCTCCCTCACTGTGAATTATTTCTTTGTTGGCAATTTTCCAGGCTTTTGGTACTTTTAATGTCCTTCAACATACTGAGAATATATTAGAAACATTTTGTAGTATTATATCTCCGCCCTCTTTTAGAATGTCTATGTTTATTCCGTCGTCATCTTCAGCTATCCCTCTTTTCATGCTCTTGAGTGCCTCTTCTACTTCCTATTTCATTACTGGTGGAACATCAAAACAAAACGTGTGTAGGTTCGGTACTTTGTCCCGCTCCAGTGTCTCTGCCGTAGAGCCTGGTATGGAATCGTTATGTAATTTTTATTATCTCTTCTATATTGTACCAATAGTTACCCTTTTCATCTCGAAGTGCGTACCGTCTGCATCTGCAAATAGCCAGCTTTCTCCTTGTTACCTTCAAACTTCCTCTTTTTTCTAAAGTTTTTGCAATGGCCATCATATTGTACGCACGAGTGTCATTTGTTTTACTTTTGTTTATCAACTTTGAATGCTCCGCTGGTTCAGTTTGATCCATCGTATTCAATAATATGATCTTCTGGCTCTGCGAAATAAGTTCATTTGTTTGCCTAGTAAGTATTCCCGTTTGCTTCGTAGATGCTGCTTCTCCATTCGCCGCTGCTGACTCAGTGTTTGCTGTTGTTAGGTTATCATTTAGGGTGTCCACACTGTCCTCGTTATGACTTCGTCGTAGCACGAACTTATTCTGAAGGGTTATTTGAAACTCCGGCAACCTATCACTGACCGACCTGATTCTCGGTTTCTTACTTTTTACGAGCTTCCTTTTTCGAGATTTAGCCTTACTTTGCACCTAACCATAATATTATAACTGCACCAAATGTTGCTAAGTACCTCCATGTCTTGCACAATACGTGGGTTGTCACTCAGAATGAATCAATTTCGTTTGTTGTAAACCCCTTAAGGACATTTCCAAGTCCAGCTTCTATTTTTGCGTTTCCGAAAGAATGCGTTCAGTGTATTGAGGTTATTTCTCTCTGCAAATCCAACCACTGTTGGAACTAGACAGTTGCGAGTGCCTATTCCAAAATTTCCCACTGCTTTTTTTCCTACTCTGTTTGCACCTACTTTTGCCTGAAAGTCCCAGATTGCAATTGTGAACTGGGCGGTTGTCTTATTCATTACTGACTTGACGTCTTCGTAGAAGCTACCTAAGGCCTCATCCTCGTAGCTAGCTGTTGGGGCATACGCTTGTGTTATCTTTAGCCTGTACCGATTGTTAAGCTTGATCATTACGATTCCGGCCCTTTATACCCCTGTCAAACGTGCTATTTAAGTGCTCTTACCCCGAGTGCATTCGGGCTTCTCACGTGACACTTAGGCTGCGCACTGCGAAACGACGAAATAAAGTACCTCGGCCGTGATGTCAGTGACGATAGCCGGCGTAAATATTACGCAAAATTACTTGAAATTCCCCTCTTTATCACGTGACGAACAATGTAAACATTTCGTTGTGTTTGCATTGTTTAAAATAGCAATCGGCGCCTAGCACAAGACCACAAAAAACAGATTCGGGATGACGAATGAACAACGGTGCTGATATCTTCACTGTTATTCACTGCGCAGTGAGTGACAGCACCATTTTTGTTTGGGGGAAATTATCTGAAAGCGTTGAATACAACAGAAATAGGCTGAAGCTGGAACACAATCACAGGGCCACAAGAAACCACATACGAGAACGCCGCAGAGAACAGTTGCCAGGGAGCAAAACACCCATCTGGCGGCGCTCGCACGTTGTTGAAAGAGAGGTTATTTTCTTATTTTTTGTCGCTGCTTCAATTTTTGTAAAAGTCTATAAACAATATATATATAATTCACTTTTAACGTTACTTATTATCATCTAAACACTCGCGGTTTTAGGTTTTTTTACGATTTTCGGACTTCTGTTCACGAGATTACTCACTCGGCGAGCTGGCCCCGGTAAAGTGTATTTGGAGACCACACTCAGCTTAAATTCCTTTGTTTTCAAAGTGTCATTCGCATTTGCCGTTTAGCTGGTCCCGAAAGAGATTTTAGCCGAGTTCAATCTGTGTAAGTGCACTTAAATAGGCACGTTTGAGAGGGATATTAGTTAACACTGAAGAATTCCTCCACAGATCGTGCTATTTCCCTGTGGATCAAAAGTACCACCCCGTGCCTTTCCTCTTCGTGTGGCCACCATAGCACAGACTATGCCCGCTAGTCAGTTATATGCAGCTTTCTCCTGTTATTTTAACCTTACTTAGCCAAATAATGTCTCAACTAACGTCTTTGAGTTCCTCTAATAGTGCAGCCGAGCTACCCTCGGTAGAGATGGTTCCTGCGTTGAATATTGCCGATTTCAAGTTCCGTAGGCGGGCTATGCGGACACAGTGATTTTTAGCACCCTCCGCTGTATAACTTGCTTGACCGCCGCCGTGGTCAGGTGTTCTACAGCCGCTGCAGACCGAGGGCCGAGATTTGGGTTGGTCACTCATGAGGGGGTGAGTGAATTACTACAGCAGGGTGGCGAGATCCTTCTCTGGTGAGGGAGTGCCGTTTTTATCTGAAAGAGCCTTCCTAGAGACGTTCAACATTTCTAGTGTAGCTTCCAAGGTATCCGGGATGGTGCTTTACTCCCGGACGGGAGAGCCCTCAATACCTGGGATATTTTGGTATGAAAACAGTACAAAAAACCGTCGCGCCCGTGTTTTCATAATAAATCTGCTTCTAAGCGGCTTGTTAAACTCTCAGACGGTGCAAGAAAAAAACATTCTTGGTCTATCTAGAAAAGTTACAATTGTTGTTTGGTCACTATAGCTTTTAGGGTCTTACATGGTGTCAGGGCAATTCTTAGAAAAACTGTTCGAGTGGGCAAATAAACACCAGTCTCTAGAAAGCAGCAAACTTGGCACAATGCAAAACTCACCACTTCAACTCACCCAGGCGACATGGACTATAACTGCCAGGGCCACGCAAACAAAATCGGAGAACTGAAATTCCGAGTGCTATACGGTAAGCTACGGGTATGTGCACTGCTCTTGCTAGAACTGAAGGCATTGCACCCACTACGCGGTGTTTTCGGGTATCATTGTTATACCATACCAGACGGGCGCAAGGATGTCATAATGCCCATTCCAGCAAGGCTCTCGTGTATGTAGCTATGCAATACCCACGTACACAGATGGACCTTATTGCTTGGTGTAACAACAATCAGGAGGTCGTTGCTATTCATGTACGTCTACAGCGCGGTACAGCGATACTCGTCTTGACCTATATGTGCCCTGCACCATCGGCACGTATACGTCTCGTCTGATTTGCTCATTTACCAAGAGCCTACCCGGGCGTCCAAATCCTGGTCGGCGGTGAAATAATTGCGCCCCACATGGAATGTGGATACGGAATTACCTCCTGCGCTGCCACACCAAATTAATTAGACTTTTCTCCACGCGCCGTGTTTGCTTTTCAACTCTCCTTTCACGCCGATCCGCACAGCTAGTACAGATTCTTTGGGTGTACCGTGGTTAATGGGAAAGCTACGCCCTACTGGTAGGTACAGCAGGACGCCTGGGGCAGTGTTCGCCTCCCAATAGTTATTGATCTACACTCGCACACTACCTCCAAGTTGAAGGGAAGGCCTTTATTACCACATGGGGCAAATTTCGTTGCCTTACTGCGGGTGTGAAGCTATCGGGATCTACAGTACGCGCTACAGCAACTCTAAAGCTAAAAGAGGCTTCGGTGGAAACGTGGTTAGAGGATGCGAAACCAAACGCTGATGTGCACCTACTTTTTTTGGCCGGCACTGAAAAAGCAGACATCTCTGCTCTGAGAAATATGGACTTCCTCCAGGACAGGAGCAGGCTTAACCTTCGTACAGCCAAAGCCCAGCAATACAAAAAGGTTCTTTCTGTTGAAACGTAGCTACGCTTGTGCGACGGTATGAATGGCCCTACATGATATCGGACGCTGTGGAGCACATTCGGAGGAATGGAAAATGGGCTTCGACCACCCGATCCGGTGGCAAGCTTCCACCGTTCAGATGAGACAACTCTAGAGGAGTTTGCCAAACGGGAGGCTTGACAATTTTTCCCTCGACAAGATGTGTCGCACATGCTTTCCCAAGATACTCCTCCTCCTGCAGCCACTACGGATGGCCTCGGGACTCGGTGTAGGCTTCCGGAACTAATCGCTGCTGTTGAATGCTCCTGAGAACGTAGCACACCAGGAAGGGAAGGTATACCGTACGGGGTTTACATAAACCTGGAGGGAGATATCATATTTACTATCCTTGATGTAAATTATGGGACATGTACAAACTCAATGATCCCGATGGACTGGAAGCACTCAATAGTTCTCCCATTCGCCAAGCCTGGAAAACCTCCTCACAGATTAGAAAATCTGCGCCCAATATCCTTGAAGCCCACCATCTCGAAACTAGCAGAAAGTACACTGGCGACCTTGGTGGCTGGCGACCTTGTCGACCTTCTGGCGACCTCGTAGTCTGGCGACCTTGGCGACCTTAAGTCTTGGTGGCTGACAAAGTATTGCAGTTATAAGCTATCACAAATCTGGGTTCATCCTGGTCTTCCACGAAAGATGGTTTGGCGATGTTGGCCGAATACATCTTGCATGTCTCCTCCTACAGCCACGCCACTCGTACTATACTTGCAACAGAAATTTCAAAGCCGTATGATAATCCATCCCATTGGTGCTATGCTTGAGCTGGGATATGCTATATGAGTTGTGCTATTCCTTCCAGTTATAGTTGAGTTGGGACTGCTAAGACGTGTGCTTGAGTATGTCGCCGACTTTTTAAAAAGCGTACATTCGCTCTGCTTGTAGAGGGCAAGCCAGTATGACTGTTTTACTCAGTACGTGGTGTCCCTCAGGGAGCTGTACGGTCACCCATACTTTTTCGCATTGTGTTTATTCACTTAGCATGACATCTCAACATTGTGCAGCAAACACGCTTCCTCATCTGTGCGGATAAGATCACAGTAGGGTTGACACACAACAAAATACAAATACAGTATACACCGCGGCAGAATGCTGCTAAAGTTACCTACGGTTTGCAGCGGAGGTTGGGCTTACTGTCTCCGCCGAGAAGAGGAAGTACATAACAGTTGCTAACCAAGCTGGTCGCAAGAAGCTTGCCGTTCACCTTTAATTTGTACGCGTAGGCACTCATCAGCTTGGTGAAACAACAGCGCTCCGTATTCTGGGCCTGCGTATTCACCAGGCTAGTACCGCTACAGAATGGCCGAATGCAGTGAGGCAAACGGCGGCTAATACCATTCCCTAATCCACCGCAGTGCACCAATGCGGGTGGTGCAAGAACTGAGGTCACACGGAAGGTGTCGCTCGCTGCGCTCCGACAACAATTGGTATATAAATACCCAGTTCCAGCGTCAAAGCGTTTCCAAACACGC
Organism: Haemaphysalis longicornis; assembly: GCA_013339765.2. NCBI lineage: Eukaryota > Metazoa > Arthropoda > Arachnida > Ixodida > Ixodidae > Haemaphysalis > Haemaphysalis longicornis. The sequence goes on along the minus strand of CM023452.1, from coordinate 123,485,465 downwards.
AAAACTGGAAGCTATTAATAAATAATCCCAATCCCCGAGCCATCCCCCCAAGGTATCCAAGAAAAAGCCGCCCAAAAACCGGTACTGTCAAGTATCAATCTCAGATCACTCCCAATTTTACAAAAAGCTCATAAATCAACGCCAAAGCTGGCGACTGTCGCAAGCTTCCTTCATGTCTGAAGAACGGCCATGCACCTGTACGACCAATTAAATCCAGGCACCTTGATTCCTCAGGAAGGTCAGGATAGCCCTCCACCCCGCGGATAACGATTATAAAATCCAGCAAGACAAGCCTTTTGCCGAAACGGCGGACCAAGTACTGTAAAGTACAGCTCACTCCCCTCCAAAAAAAGCCGTGACAAGACAATCAAAGCCTCTCTTACACCGATGCTTTCTACGCAGAGGTGCGGGGAGTCACAGAGTAAACCACCCCCCCTCATCCCAGCATCGAAGGCCATATTAGCTAGGCCTCTGTCACATGCACCTTAACCCTGATGGAATAGCAGGCTTTACATGATGCCCTGTTGTGTGCAGCCGCCTCCAATGAAGCCTCGACAACCATTAATTTTCGTACCGAGTTTACGTAAGTGATCCACTACCTGAAACAGGTTGCGCGACCCCAATCATCTGCCAACGAGCCCACCAGCTCTACACTAAAATGACATCAAAGGTGATTGAGTCTTGAGTTCCTCTTCACACCAGTATTGCATGAAATGAACGGGCTGACTTCCTGTCACACAACTGCCCGGCCACATCGTCCCACGCCCAGCTCCCAAGTGACCCATGGGCCCCACGAATGGCTGCAAAGGAGGATCGTCGACGCTGAACACGTGCTCTCATACCTGCGCGTTCGGTTCTCCTCATACTCAACCTTAACAGGACGGAGGAGGTTGTACCACGAAGGATCTGGCTGGGGGTGGCACGTACTCCAGCACGCACATGTGGATGTAAAGGGGACTACCAAAGGCACGTCAAATTTCCAACATCTGCTCATGAAACGGTGTCGGCAGAACTTCACATTCCATTTGCACATGCACATGCCCTGGAAGTAACGACATTTGCAGGAAATGTCTGATGGCAGCAGGCCTAAATTTGCAGCAAGACGCCCATTACCACCGGTATCTCCATGGGTCGGACTTCTGTTCTTTATTGGGTCTTTTCCGGGAGGCTAAACTATTTTTCTGGGTATAGATGGGACCCTGCTCATTTGTTCTAAGCCTTGAGGCTATTAAATAAGCGCAAACACAAAAACAAGCACAAATAGTCGTTAGAACTAATAATTTCGGTTGAGGATTACAATACTCGTTGTACAAAACTTGTGCGCTGGGCTATCTGCAGGGTGACGACCTTCTGCGTCTCACGAAGAGTGATTGCCGCATCAGCGAAGGCAGAAAGGTTCGCCATTACTCTGTCCTTGTCACGTACGACGTCACGGCGGCGGACCACATCCCGCACCTTTCACCATACTTTTATCCTTTGCTTTCCTGCTCGCTCTATCTTCGGTGACCTCCTCGCGGCCCCAGTTATCTCGTAGCTAGTCACCGCCAGGGTGCATGTATTTGCAGGTAACGGATGGCAGAATGTCTGGTTTCACTCTTTGTTGAGCCACGTGTGTGAATTGGAGTGACATCGATCGCATGGGCAATTGTTGTGGGTGTCTTTCAAAACATTGCTTTCAGACCACATTCCCTGCGTGGATCGGAGACTTTTTTTTTTCGACGACCTTTTCTTTGTACGTAACAACGCGCTGGGTTGAAAAGTAGCGAGTCCTACAGTTTGCCAGAGCACGATATCGAAGTGATAATACCGCTCCAGAGCTAAAATTGGCATTCTTATTATTAAGGTTACTATTCCTGCTTAGTTCCACGCCGCCGCTAGTCAACCACATTGGTACGCAGAGGAATTTAAAGTAACAGTCTAAAAAAAACTGAATTTGCGGGAATCATCCAAATATGACAGTGTTATTAGTTTACACGAAGTTTAAAAAACGGTAAAAAAAGGAAAGCGTCCCTGAGAAATTTCAATGAACACAAAAATGCAACAAGCACAGAAAAACATGTTTGTTATATATACAAGAAAACAACAGTATATATAACATTACCCATATTTTAAAAAAACTGTTATTCAAATTAAAAAAAAACATTGTAAGGACAAAATTTTACTTTAAAAACTGCGGGAAACTTTTAAAAAACTTCATCAAATTATTCTTACCGCCCCAGCAACCCGAGCTACGCCACGTCAAACCGACGGTGGAAGCAGATTGTCTTTACATATTCAGCCAACTTTCAAAATGCTTACGCTCACTGTCTAGCAAGAGTATCTGCCGATGATTAACCATGTTGTTATGGTCGGGGTTTTGCCAAGACATATCACGCGCTTTAGGCGGCCTGTAATAAATATTTTTTCATCTCTGCATTTGCGTATCCCAAGCTTTAATTATTAATAGTGATCCAACAAAGTTCGCCCAGGGTATTAGTGAGAACCAGAGTTCTGCAGGTGGAGTGAAAATAAAAATGTCTGCTCCCATTGCAAATTAGGAGCGTCTAGATCGGGCCCCCGCAAGCTCGTTACGGTCGTTCATGATCGCGATTGCAATTGCGTATCCCAAGCTTTAATTATTACCATTCATTAACCAACAAATGTTCCCCAGGGTAGTACGTGAGAAGTGGGGTTTTGCAGGTTGGGTCAAAATGAAGATTGTCTGCTCCTAGTGCAAATAAAGAGCGTCTAAACCACGCCGTAGGAGGTTCTTTACGCTCGTTTGCGATCACTACAGCCCCCCGTTAACCTTCGTCATTGATTTCACATCTTGTAGCGGGTCTTATGACGTGTGGCAGCTGCCTAACCTTCCTCCTTTGCAGCTGCTTCCCTTTTCCTGAGCATGATGAACCGCCCTTTCTCAGAAACCTCCTGCTCCTATACTCGGTGACAACTTAAGAACTGCACCGGAAGTTGCCGCTGTGCCTTATTACCGTAGCCGGATGTTTCTCCGCGCTGCGCAAGTAGGGCGTTACTGGGAATATTTTGACTATGGCGTCCGTTCCCGTGATTTTTTCGGCTTAATATGCTTATAAACGACTCCAGTGACGAAAAACAAACTGCGTGAGACAAGGCAGACGATATCACGATTCATAGCAAACCTCTTTCAAAACGCGCGCGCACTGACGTCACGGGTCTGGCGCTTCGGCGGAGTGATACACCTACATGAGGTAGTGCCGTTCTTGAGTTGTAACCCAGTATAGTACGCTGTTCTGCGCTCGTGGTCCAAGTAGGGCGTTTGCTCCGACCGCCACTTGAACTGTTTTAGGGGCGATGCACCTTAGGGGCTCGGGCTGTCGCCGTCTCCTGTCTCAGTCGCATGAAGTCGCTGCAGTAAATCAGGCTGTCAAGCGATAGTAAAAAAACAAGTGTAGCAGAGATAAAACCTGTTCAAAATGACCGAACATTATTTAAAATTATTTAAAACACAGTAATAATCTGGTTTTATTGTTTATTGCAGATGTTTATTAAATCGCATCACGAAAATGGGTTCCAATGGCAGGTTTCCTTCTGTAACGCACACATCTTAGCAAGCTGCGGCGTGCTACACGACGACAACTTACGGCCTTTCCGTCTCAGTTATCCGCTTAAATCCGATACAACGAAAGAGAGGGCAGGGCGTCAGTGCATCAGCAAGAACGCAGTCACCTCTCCAACTCGCAGTTCTTGGGCGCCGAATCAGTGCGCAAGGCAGAGGCAAGAGAGACTTACAATCTTTCAATACATTTCGACACTGCATGCTTAGATCCTCCGCAGGTTTACGTTATTGGGGTTGGAACGCAATTTTTTGTACAACGAATTTCCTCTACCCCACAACGAGCCCTACTTGAAACTTACATATCTAACAACTCTTCGCTTTCAATTGAATTCCATAAACATTCCATTTTGGTTGTTCTCTTGAAGCAGCATTGTGCTTCCGTGGCCCTGTTGTGGCGGGTGGGGTCTTTAGTCAGGACGCCGCTGGTTTGTGCCACTTGCTTGACACGCTTTATCAGATCGTGTATGCTCTGCTCGTCTTCGCTTGTCAGGTCTGCTCCCGCAGCGCTGCATTTGAACGTTGTATATGGGTTGTTAGTGGGGATTAGGTGCAGTTCGACATAAGCTCGGTGCGCTTGCTCGAACAAATGTGCTTATTAAAAGTCGTATTGACATTGTAGGCTGACTCACGGTCTTTAATGCCCCCGCGAAGAAGATTCAGACTAGTGCGCTTTATCGAAAGCGCACAGTCTAGGCTTTGGAGTCCTCTTATTGTAATGCTATAGCAACATATTGTACCTAGAGGCTCACGGGAGAGGACCCTACGAATGAGCAGGGAATGCGATAAAACTATCCTCACTTTGGCGTCGCCAGTCAAGAGGAAAGTTTCGTGCGAGTCAATAGCGGTACATTTCTGTAAATCTGTCCCATAGGGCGGATAATGTGAGCACTATCACGAACCATTTCTGGTGACCCGGCAAATGTCAACTCACGCGATCCGGCCTCTCTCACGGATTCGTCCGGAACGCATTGTATGCTATCCCCCATAATTTTGTGGGCGAAAGAGACCCTGCACATGCGCGGGTGCCCAAGGTATGAGCCATGAATCGGTCGCCTGTTTCAAAATCGTCGTTAAGGGGCAGTGTAGCTATTTGAGAAAGGGTCTGTAAAGCGCCGCTCAGCATGCGACCCGCCGCCGCGTGCGGCCTCAATTGCTACTCATCACAGCTGGCGTAACTTTATGCGACCGTAGTGCGATGTCAGATTGGTGCAACCTTGACGCACATTTTAGTAAAATGGATTGTTGGGCGAGTATGTTCATGGCTTCAAGAAAATTAAAAAGAGCGCAAAGGACGAGGACAAAGAAACACAGTAGACGGGACAGTCCCGTCTACTGTGTTTCTTTGTCCTCGTCCTTTGCGCTCTTTTTAATTTTCTTGAAGCACATTTTAGCTCGTGATGAAATTTTCAGGAAATGGCTTCTGGTCCTTCGTCTCCCACACGAATGTAATAGTCCTGCAGGGTGGGTCAGCATAAGTCTCTGAATATTACTGCTCAGCGTATGCTTATTTAGTCTAATCGCATTTTGTTTAGCCTCATTCATTGTCGTATAAATTTCCGGAAAACGGCTTAGAGCCTAGGGAACCTAATACCGCGAATACGTCTTCCAATTAATTGAGAGTGCAATTATGTCTGTCCTTTTGGGCTTCGAGCAGGCGGGAATTTATATACCGAGGGCTGGTTTCGGCACTACAGACATAAATATATATACCTGTCTGGGCCAATTTCCCTCAGGAAATACAAATTGCTGTGTGCGTTCGTTTGGACTTGCCTTTACGCTAGGGTCTCCTCGTGGACGTGTTTGAGCCGTTTTGAATAAAAGTAGTCTAGTAACTCCATATTGAAACAAATGCACTGTGATCTTTGTTGATGACGACAGTCCGTTGGCGTCGGCAGGGTGGGGCGAAAGGGGACCTCCGCTGTCTCCCCTGCAGCCCGCTGCATTCTCGGAACTGAATGAGTGCAGGTGCTTGATTCACTTTACTGTTCCTGACGGGCCACCTGAGTACTTGGTGCGCCGTCATGAAAGGCGCAGTGCTTAATTATGTGCTCCCTCTGAATGGGCACCTCAGTCGCCATCGCTGGCCTCACCGTGTATAAAAGAGTACTCATACGAACTATTCCCGGTTTTTTTTTTTGCTGAAATGGGTGCCTGCGAGACCAGTAATCATAGAACAATAACTTGCACCGTCAATCGCAGCGTAAATATTTATTTAGAGCGTGGTTTATTCGGTTGAGGTTAGGTTTCGACAAAACAAGTGCCTAGGCGGTGGCTATGACATCACGACGCTTGTCTGTCAGAACTGGTGCGACCGTCCATGCCGCAACACTGCCGGTCTAGACCGATGGCCTGACCGTTCGTGGTTTCCACCATCTCCACGCGCTTTTGAAGCATGAAATTTGTCCCCAGGGGGGTGTAGCGCGCGTAAACTGCCGCCAGTGCGTTGGCCGCGACAAGGGAGCATGACTTCGGCACTTTGGGGCCAGGAGAAGACGGCGTACCGCTGCTCAGAATGGTAATTGGTATCCTTCTGTGCGTTGGCGTGCGCGCTAAAAATAAAAGGTATTTTAAAATATGGCATATAGAACGGTTACTTTTGAAACTTGCTTGGAGAGGTCTGTATATACAAAACAGTTTTTACGTATTTATTGGTTTCAGTACTCCTTTAAAGGGACACTGAAGTGATATGTAAACATTGCGCGATTACTAGCGCAAATTGTAGTCCGGAGTCCCCAGGCCATGTTTCGACCAATCTAGGCGCGTTTACGCGAATTTATTTAGTAGAAAAACTAATTCGAAAATGCTGTCCTCCTCTCTTTACGCTCGCCCATTTTCTGTGGCGTTTTCGTGTGGCGTCAGGAGGGGATGAGCTGGCAATTGGCTGCGCCACGGCTGCGCTACTGCACGGCTCCCCGGCCGACAGAGTCAGTCGGCCCAGCGTTTCGTCCGCCGGCCGCCCGCGGGTCGTCGGAATCAAGGAGGTTAAAAAAAAATTGCTTGGTCGCAATTCGTTCGCTTAGTTGAAACGAAGCCAGGACACGTTTGTGAATGGAAGAATGTGCCTTTCTTTACTTGGTTTGTTTGTACACTGTATCTAGCTCCAAGTCAAGGTCGCTTCACACAAGCGCTGCACAAGCGCACAAGCGACGCTTCGCTGACTGGTATGCCAGTAGGAAAATATAAGGCCTCTTGAAGTCGGGAAAAGAGTCAGCGAAGTCAATATAGGTACTAAGGAAATAAAATCGACTGATATTTTTACCGTACAGCGTAAAACTAGGGCGCGGGAAGCACTTTTTTGCGCTGGGCGAACAAGCACAGCGGTCAGCAGCACGACTACGCATCTGCGAACGCTTTTCCGTCTACGAAATGCAATTGCTAGACGTGAGCTACTGTGAAAACTCGGGCGACGCTTACTGCACGATCGCAGTACAACAAATAGTCACCTAAGCTGCTTGAAATGCCAAAACTAAATAAAAGTGTAAACCGGTTATACAATATATACCCTATATTAGCAATGCTCCGCGACCCGCTCCGTGGCTCAGTGGTCTGGGCCGTTAGGTTTGTCACCGCAAATGTTCTGCAAGTCACGAGTTCGAATCCCCGCGTGTACGTGCTTTTTTTTTTGTAAGTTAACTTTTCTGTTTTCTGCCGATGTTTTCTATATTGAGTTCACCTTTTTTTGGGCCGCAACGTTCATGGCTACACGAACTAGTTCACAAAACGCGCGCAGGCTGGCACTTGCACGCTAGCGAGTTCTCGTTGGCGTGCTGTTGCCATAACCACCGACTGCTTGCAGGCAGTGGGCACAGGCCAGAATGAACAGACCCTCGGCCTGGTGCGAACACGCTTTTTACGATACAGGCATGAGGGAGGCAAGCTCCAAATATGGGGGAAAAGCGCATGACATTTGGGCGGCTGCGGGTACGCGGAGGGCGTTCATCACTGCGTAGGTCTCGGCTAGTGAATGCTACGACTACAAGCCGTCCTGGGAGGCTTATCTTGTGCATTTTACAGCCGACAACATGACAGAAGCGCGGTACGATGATTACTGAGATATTGAGAATGCCCATCCAACAACGCCATTGGTTATGTTTTACAGAACCGAAAACGAAACCGAAACTTGTGTGATTGCTAATCTTGGGCATCGTCCAATCACGGCGCCCCCCCTCCCAACGTCACAGCCTTAGTTGGGGCGGCCGCCGCAAACCGCGCATGGTAGTTTTTTTTCTTTCGCGCTTTGTAAAATAATTACCGATTTGTCAACCGGATGAACGATGAAAAGTGTGCTAATTTGAGCCAGTCTACGCAGTGCAAGCAAAAACGGGAGCTTGACAAATTCACTTCAGTGTCCCTTTAAGAACACGTCGTCAAAAATCCAGCCTCAAATCCCAGCACTCAGGTCGCACGCTTCAAGGCGAGACGAGAGGTAAACTTCACTCGCTACAGCAAGGATGCCATATAAGATGCGAGCTGGATTTGCCCTAAAGTGTTCTATCAGCCTTTAATATTGAGCTTAAACGCACGACGGAAAACTCGCTTCCGCAACGGATCGTGTCGACCTTACAACACAGGCAATAAATATTTCTGGTGAGAGCACAATGGTATAACTTTGCTTAGCAGTGAGACTGGTGTTTGTCCAAAGAATTCAAACAGAGTCGCTTCGGCGAGGATGTTTCTGTACTATGATCTGCCTCGGTGGGAGAAAACCGCGGTATTGGGATAATGTTTCTGAGTATGTCTGTCGGAATGGCACTGGTTACACACCAATCTGCGCGAACACACGGCTTTAGAGGGTAAAATATTCGAAGTGTTTTTTTTCTACTGGCCCCTTAAGTCGTCCAACTCATGAACGGGGTTTGCCAATTTTCAGGCAACCACTTTACAGCGCATACTTACCGTATTTATTGGATTGTAATGCAACCACGATTGAAACGCGAGGAGGGATTTCCCATAGCCCACAGAAAAAAAAACCGAAAGCAAAGTGAGGGGTCAATTTTTGTCGTGTCAACAATTACAAGAACCACCGCTGGAGTGCTTACGCAATAGCAATGGAACCATGGGAAAACATTTTTAATTTTTAAACACTGCGACTAGAAATCTGCGTATTACGCTCAGTACTTCGTTCGCGGGATACCCTTCTGTCGAGGGTCATAGCTTGTTTTGAGCTGTATAAGTTCAACGCCGACCACCGTGATGCGGTTGCGCCATTTGGTGACGAAATGGGCGACGTGCTTCTCATTTTTAAAACGTGCAAGTGAACTACTCGGCACAAACTAAATGTAATCAATCAGTTCCGTCTCCACAACGAAATTCAGGAGGGGCCGGTATTGGGGACCGTGCTTCCAGCAGCGAAGGTAAGATGGTCGGACATACTCGAGGGCCCTCATGTGACAAATTCGTGCGGACTGAAGAGCAGAAGATGTTACTTGGAAACCTTTTAAGACGGGACGGCGTGCGAAATTGCGCTCCAGGTGGAGCCGCGGTTCGAGTAAGTTCTATACGTCCAGTCTTTGGGAAGAAGCTGTATTAGCCTTAAAAAAGCGCTTCCTTTGAAACATGTGTCGTGCCGAGCGCAGCGCGTTGCCATCGCAAGGGGAGCCGAAGAGGATTCGAAACACTGAAGCGTAGTGAAGACCATGGAGGCCTCCACGTGATACGACGCTAAAACAAAGGCAAAGCGCGGCACACACCGTCACTACCGCCGCGGGAAAAAACAAGAAAACGAAGGTAGTCGTTCATGGGTGCTAACGGATCCAAATGGGTGCGGCACATTTTGCCAACTTCAATCGCGAAACGGCGACAACTCTAGCCGTCGATAAAAACTCGGTACATCATTTGTAATTTTTGGGCAACTTCAATTTAGGCAACTTCGATTTCAACGCGAGTGTCGACTTCATGTCTAAAATTTACACACAACAAATAAGCGTTACAGTCAAGTAAATAGGGTAGTAGTATTTTTATTCGCTTGACGACTCCATTTAACCGATCATTTGGTGGTCTCAACTTTATAGGCATGTCTTTGCAGCGCAAAACTAATTGAAATTGTGTTCGTGTGACCACTTCGTGCAACTGCGAAGCTTAGGGCCTCTAATGTACAGGCATCCGCTGTACAGCGAAACATAACTGAATTTTTCTTCGTGTGACCGTTTCGTTTTACTTATAAGTTGTGGTTCGACAATCTACAAGCACTATTTAACCGGACACATCTTTATTGATGTTTTCTTCGCCTGACCACTTCGTCCAACTGATCAGCAGCGGTTTTCGAAATGATGGGCATGGCATGGAGCATAACAAGAGGCCCTTAAAAGACGGACGTACACCAGCACGCTAGCAGTGCGAACTGCGTTGCAGGTGGATGACCGGTTCCCTGTCATATGACTGGAGGGTATTTCCCTTTACTTGTCCGTTTTCCCTTTTACAACGAATCATTATGCGTCCGTTTCCCAAGTAGCGTCCGCGCTAAAGGTCGCGTCGGCAACCAATTTTTTAATCTTCTGGAAAAGTCGTTTTTCTGGTGTATGCTCTGTAGCTCTTGGCCGCTAGGAGGATACGGGTATCATTTATATTTCGTAGTTACTTCACAACGGAGTTGGAAACGCTACAGAAAAACAGTTTGCTGTTGGTAATCGTCCAACTGAGGGAGTTTCGTTACATGAGAGGACTGAATCTTTTGTTTTATTATAAACATTCGACAAGAAATTGTAGAAAAAGTGGCCGCTAATACTACTCAAATACTACACAGAATTTGATTTACTTGACAAAATACGAATCCTCAGGGAAAGCAGTAAATGTCACCATCTGCTGTCATTACATAGCTACCTGAGGAGGGAGTAAGGTTACAGCAAAAAACATCTTTTCTATTTGTTTATTTGAAAGTATACCGAAATTACATGCCAGTTAGCGGTTAAAACGAGTGAAAATTTGCGCTGAGTTTCAGTTTGAATTTTAAGTTTACGCGGTTCAGGATGGTGTAAATAATTTGGATCTCCAGTCTGCTTGTATGGGGGGAAATACGGAGATCTCATTATTTGTCCGTTGGAATAAACCTCTGCTAAAAGTAAGTGCAACCGCAAATCATAAGCCAAATTGTTTTGCTTTATACGCTCATTGGACTGCGCCTGGCGAAGCTGGTCTCATTTCTTTAGAGGGAAAGTACGCTTAATTTTTTTTTAAACCAAAGACTCCTACTTCTAACAGCCAACGGTTCTTTCGCAGTGTGTGGGACTATAACTCCCAACGCGGCGGAGGTGGCGGGGGGGGGGGGGGGGGTTGATATGTTTTACTCACGGAGCACACTGTATATGGTGCGGTGAATTTACCCAGCCTTCCGCGCACGGAGATGCCTGCTCACTGGCGGGCGCGTCGACGGTAGGGCTTTGTCGTCTGCATTACCCATGGTAGTTCTGGGGCTGTTTTGGCACAGCTTTGCCTCCACTGCGCGCTTTCTTCGCACGGCTTGATTAACGTGGTCGACAGCCCCTGCTAGGTAACCCGGACCAGACGAAACTAAGTTGTCGTACGGCAAAGATACGTTAAGGATTGGTTTGAAGGGCGGGAAACAAAAAGTAGCGATCACATACGGACACCAGGCCGCTAGACAAACTTTACGTTTTCTGCACTGCTTGCCCCGATTGGGACTCCGTTTTCTAAATTGATGAATACCAATTCGGTGGTGTTTTAAGAGCTATTACAAAAGGTTGGAAGAGCAACTGGTGCTGCTAAATAGCGATTTTTAAAGTTCCCCCAGCTTTCTTGCGATTCTCAAACTTACTAAACTAACTAGTTTAAATCGGTATAAATGGGAATGACTAAGCTCGCATGCCGAATTGTTTCCATGTCTGCGCTTGTGCCGCGCGGTGGTGTAGTGCCGAGCTGTCACATGAGGATGACTAGGTTTCGCTGACTCACACTTCGAAAGACGTCCTCTCTGTTTTCTTCCTGCGTACGCACGGCAGTGCATCGGCGGCGACGTTCACCGCTCTAGCTCGACCGTGGCCGAAGCTGCTGCTTCGTATGGGACCCATCCCCACGAATTCCATGTAACAGTTGCTAGAATCTCTCCTTTCACTGCTTGTATAGGCACGTGTGCGAATTGAAGTGACATTGAGTGGGCAATTGTTGTGGGTGTCGCTTGAAGCTTTGCTTTCCGACCACCTTCACAGCGTGTATTGAAGGCAATTTTTAGAGGAAGCTTGAAGAATGTCGAGTGGCGCTCCCTCCTACAGTTTATATTCTCAATTGCCTCAAGGTCGCCGATATACTGGTGTGCCTTGAGTTGGAGACAATAATACGGCTCGTGGGACTTGAATTAAGGCAACAGGAGGTAATCAGGAATTATGTGCCGAGATTATACTGCTTCCGCCGAATTGGCGCACACCTAAGCCTTTGACCAGGTATATTGGAACCAGGTGATTGTCGGAAATATACAGCATTTTTTGCTATTGCTGCTGATCTTATCCGGCACTGGATTTCTCTGTCTCGTTATAACACGGCAAACGAAGTAGTAGCAATGTATCAGACATAATGGCAATAATGATCCTGAATCATGTGTTGAAGTTACTCTGCAGGTTCATCGGGCAAGACTATGTCGTCTGGAAACCTTAAGTGGCTCCAGTATTCGCCGTTTATCCGTAGGCCTAAGCTTTCCCAGTCAAGTCTCCTGAATACACTTTCCAGACATCTTGTGGACAATTTCTTTAGGATGGTATCTCCTTGTCGTACTCGCCTTCGAATCGGGAATTTATCACTGTGCTTGTGAAATGTAATTCTGCCGGTGCATTCTTCATGTATGTCGTCTGGGAGTCGTAGGTAGGTCATTTCTTTTATGGGGCCTTTAGGGGCGTCCATCACTGCGGCGGTGCTTACTGAATCGAACGGTTTTTATTATCTATAAATACCATGTAAAATAGTTTCTTATACTCTGCGGATTTTTCTATTACCAGATTGATGACGTGGACATCATCCATTGTAGATTATCCTTTTCTGAACCGGGCCTGTTTCTTGGGGTGTTGGGATTCTAGGCTGATGGTTATGTGGCTAACTGCTATCTTGGTAAATAGCTTGTATACAGCCGACAGAAGGCTGATGGATCTGCATTTCTTAAGATTTTGTTATCTCCCTTACTGTGAATTATTTATATGTTGGAATTTTGCCAATCTTTTGCTACTTTTAAAGTCTTTCAACATACTGAAAATATATTAGCAAGACTTTGTAGTATTATATCCCCACCCTCTTTTAGAATGTCAATGGTTATTCCGTCGTCGCCTTCACATTTCCCTCTTTTCATGCCCTTAAATGTCTCTTCTACTTGCTATTTCATTACTGGTTGAACATCGAAACCAACGCCTGTAGGCTCGGTACTTTGTCCCGCTCCAGTGTGTCTGCCGTATACCCTGGTATAGAATCGTTCTGTAAATTTTATTATCTCTTCCATATTGTACGTAATGTTACCCTTTTCATCTGTAAGTGCGTACAGATGCGTATCTGCAAATAGCCAGCTTTCTCCTTCTTGCCTTCAAGCTTCCTCTTTTTTCTAACGTCTTGGCAATAGCTGCTAAATTGTACGCACGAGTGTCTTTTGTTTTACTTTTGTTCATCAACTTTGACTGCTCTGCTGGCTCAATTTGATCCACCGTTTTCGACAATATGATCTTCTGGATCTGCGAAATAAGTTTATTTGTTTGCGTAGTTAGTATTCCCGTTTGCTTCTTAGATGCTGCTTCTCCATTCACCTCTGCTCATTCAGTGATTGCTTGTATCAGGTTATCATTTGTGGTGTCCATACTGTCGTCGTTCTGACTTCATTGTAGCGCGAACTTGTTCTGAAGGGTTATTTGAAACTCCGGCAACCTATCACTGACCGACCTGATTCTGGGTTTCTTACTTTTTACGAGCTTCCTTCTTCCTTTTAGGGGCGAAGCTCCTTAGGGCGTGGGTCTGTCCATCCTCGACGTATGTATGTAGCCACCTCTAGTTTAGTTCTTGGATTGTTTACTAGATGGCGTGGCTACCTCTAGTTTAGTTCTTGGATTGTTTACTAGATGGCGGTACTTGTATATGATGAAAAGATGCGCTTGGATTGTTTACTAGATGGCGTGGCTACCTCTAGTTTAGTTCTTGGATTGTTTACTAGATGGCGGGGAGCGTTGGTAATAAAATCGCGCGCTCGGAGTAGCCCGATGGATAGGCTGCAGATGTGCGAGCCCGCGAGGCAGAAGCGCTCCGTGAAGCTGCGCGACGCCGCCGCCAAGATCCTGCCGTACGAGAGCGGGAGGCCGAAGCGTGTCGTCTGGCTGCGCGACGACGCCGCCAATGATCCAGCGTTCGAGAACGAGAGGCCCAAGCGTCACGGCAACGGCGCGAGGACCCTGCCGTACGCGAAGCGGCACGGCTGCGGCGCGAAGAGGATCTTCAAAACGTCAGAGAACGGGAAGCGGCGAGAAAGCGCGCGTATCGGCAGGCAGACCCCGATGCAGTGAGAGCTCGTGAGGCGTCTGCAAAACGCAACAGGCGAGCTCAGCCCCAAGGTGCCGACGCGCGGTTTAAGCGAGACTTTCTAGACGTTACGTTCGGACACAGATGTAGTGGGCGAACTTTCACTGAAGAGTCACGGTTTTACCGATGATTTCCCCTCAGAAGCTTCGCCCACTCATCATCATTCACCCCGTGGATATGCTGTGAATTTTTTTCGAGATTTAGCCTTACTTTGCACCTAACCATATTATTATAACTACACCAAATGTTGCTAAGTATCTCTACGTATTGTACAACATCTGGGTTGTCACTCAGAGTGAAGCCAGTTTCGTTTGTTGTAAACACCTTAAGGACATTTCCAAGTCCAGTTCCTAGTTTGTGTTTCCGGGAAAATGCGTTCAGTACATTTAGGGTATTTCACTCTGCAAATAAAACCAGTGCTTGACCTGGACAGTTGCGAGTGCCTATTCGGAAATTGCCCACTGCTTTTTTTCCTACCCTGTTTGCACCTACTTTTGCCTGAAAGTCTCCGACTGCCATTGTGAACTGTGCTGTTGTCTCATTCATTGCTGACTCGACGTCTTCGTGGAAACTATCCAAGGCCTCATCCTCGTAGCTAGCTGTTGGGGCTTACGCTTGTACTATCTTTAGCCTGTACCGATTGTTAAGCTTCGTCACAACGACTCCGGCCCTTAATATCCCTGTCAAACGTGCCTATTTAAGTGCACTTCCGCCGAGTGCAATCGCGCTTCCCAAGTGACACCTTGGCTGCGCACTGCTAAACAACGAAACAAAGTGCCCTTGGCCGTGATGTCAGTAACGATTGCCGGCGTATATATTACGGAAAATTACTTGAAATTCCCCCTCTTTATCACGTGAGGAACAATGTAAACATTTCGTTGTGTTTTCATTCTTCAAAACAGCAATCGGCGCCTCTCACAAGAATACAAAAGACAAATTCGGGACGGCGACTGAACACCGGCACTGGTATCTTCATTGTTATTCACTGCGCATTGAATGACAGCAGCATTGTTGTTTGGAGAAAATTTTCTGAAAGCATTGAATACAACACAAATAGGCTGAAGCAGGAACACAATCACAGGGCAACAAGAAACCACATACGAGAACGCCGAAGAAAACGGCTGCCATGGAGCAAAACACCCATCTGGCGGCGCTGGCACGTTGTTGAAAGAGGTTATTTTCTTATTTTTCGTCGCTGATTCAATTTTTGTAAAAGTAAATAAGCAATATATTTATAATTACTTTTAACGTTAGTTAATATCTTCTTAACCCTCGCGGTTTTAGGTTCATTTTTCCGATTTACGCATTTCTGTTCACGAGATTACTCACTCGACGAGCTGGCCCCGGTAAAGTGTGGGGACCACACTCAGCTTGAAGTGCATTCCTTGTAAAGTGTCATTCGCGTTTGCCCTTTAGCGGCTCCCGAATGACATTTTAGCCGAGTACACTCTGTGTAAGTGCACTTAAATAGGCACGTTTGGGAGAGATATTAGTTAACACTGTAGAATTCCTCCACATGTCGTGCTATTTTCCTGTGGATCGAAAATACTACCTCGTACTCTTTCTCTTCGTGAGGCTGCCATAGCACAGACTATGCCCGCTAGTCAGTTATATGCAGCTTTGTCCTGTTATTTTAACCTCACTTATCCCAATAATATCCCACCCAACGTCTTTGAGCTCCTCTAATAGTACAGCCGAGATACCCTCGCTAGAGATGGTTCATGCATTGAACGTTGCCGAGTTGAAGTTCCATAAGCTGGCTGTCCGGATACAGTTATTTTTATCACCCTCCGCTGTATGACTTGCCTGAACGCCGCCCTGGTCAGGTGTTCTACAGCCGCTGGGGACCGAGGGCCGAGATTTGGGTTGCTCAGTCATGAGGGGGTGAGCGAACTACTACAGCAAGGTGGCCAGATCCTTTTCTCTTGAGGAAGTGCTGTTTTTATCTGCAAGAGCCTTCCTAGTGAGGTTCAGCATTTCTAGTGTAGCTTCCAAGGAATCCAGGATGATGCTTTACTCCCGGACCGGACAGCCCTCATTACGTGGGATATTTTGGTATGAAAAAAAAAAACACAAAAACCGTCGCGCCCGTGTTTTCATAATAAATCTGCTTCTAAGCGGCTTGTTAAACTCTCAGACGGTGCTAGAAAAAAAAAACATTCTGAGTCTATCTAGAAAAGTTTCAACTGTTGTTCGGTCGCTATAGCTTTGAAGGCTTACATGCTGTCACAGCGATTTACAGAAAAACTGTTCGAGTGGGGAAGTAAAGACCAGACCCTAGAGAGCAGCAAACTCGAGACAATGCAAAACTCTCCACCTAAACTCACCCAGGCAACATAGAGTGGAATTGCCGGGGCCTCGCAAACAAAATCGGTGAACTGAAATTCCGAGTGCTATACGGTAAGCTACGGGTATGTGCACTGCTTTTGCAAGAACACTAGGCATTGCACCCACTACCTGATGTTTTTGGTTATCGTTTTGATACCATACCAGACGGGCGCAAGAATGTCACGATGCCCATCCCCGCAAGGCTCTCGTTTATGCGGCTATGCAATACCCATGTACACAGATGGACCTTATTGCTTGGTGTAACAACAATCAGGAGGTCGTTGCTATTCACGTACGTCTACAGCAAGGTACGGCGATATGTCCCCTGCACCATCGGCACGTATACGTCTCGTCTGGTTTGCTCATTTACCAAGAGCGTACCCAGGCGTCGAAACCCTTGTCCGCGGTGACATCATTGCGCCCCACATGGAATGTGGATACGGAATGACCTCCGTGGCTGGCACAAAAATTTATTAGACTTTTTCCACGCGCTGTGTGAGGTTCAAAACTCTCCTTTTACCCCAATCCGCACAACTCGTACAAATTGTTTGGGTGTAAGAAGGTTTATAGGAAAGCGGACGCCCTACTGGCAGGTACAAAGGGACGCCTCGGGCAGTGTTTCCGGCTGGGGCCAATTCCGATGGCGTACTGCGGGTGTGAAGCTATCGCTATCTATAGTACGCACTACAGTAACTCTAAAGCTAAGGGAGGCTTCGATAGAAGCGTGGTTAGAGGATGCGAAATCGAACCCTCGCGTGCACCTACTTTTTTTTGGGCGGCACGGAAAAAGAACATCTCTGCTCTGAGAAATACGGACATCCTCTATAGGACCGGAGCAGGATTAACCTTTGTACAGCCAAAGCACACCAATACAAAAATGTTTTTTCAGGTGAAAGGTAGCTACGCTTGTGCGACGGTATGAATGGCCGTACATGATATCGCACGCTTTGGGGCACATTCCGAGCAGTGGAAAACGGGCTTCACGCAGCCGATCCGGTGGCAAGCTTCTGACGTTCAGCTGAGGAAACTCCAGAGAAATTTGCCAAAAGGGAGGCTTGACATTTTTTTCCTCTACAAGATTCCTGCAGCACACACGGATGGCCTGGGGACTCCGTGTAGGCTTCCGGAACCAATCGCCGCTTTTGAATGCTCCAAAAAACTTAGCACACCAAGCCGGGATGGTATACCGTACGGGATTTTAAGAACCCTGGAGTCAGATATCATATTTACTATTCTAGATGTAAATTATGGCACATGTACAACCTCAATGATCCCGGCGGACTGGAGGCACTCAATAGTTATCCCATTCGCCAAGTCTGGAAATCCTCCTAACAGTTTGGAAATATGCGCACAGTATCCCTGAAGCCCACCATCTCGAAACTAGCAGAACAAATTCTGTCGACAGGTCTTTCTTGGTGGCTGAAAAAACATCGCAGTTATCACTTATCAGAAATCCGTGTTGGTCCTGGTCTTCGCACGAAAGATGGCCTGGCGATGTTGGCTGAATACATCTTGCATGTCTCCTCCTACAGCCACGCGACTCGTACTATACTTGCCACAGAAATTTCAAAGGCGTATGATAATCCATTCCATCGGTGCTATGCTTGAGCTGGGGTATGCTACATGAGTTGTGCTTTTCGTTCCTGGTATGCTTAAAATAGGTCTGCCATGTGGTATGGTTGATTTTATCGCCGCTTTTTTAAAAATCGTACATTCGCTGTGCTTGTAGAGGGGAAGCGAGTAAGTCTGTTTCACTTAGTACGTGGTGTCCTTAAGGGAGCTGTACTGTCACCCATACTTTTTCACACTGTGTTTATTCACTTAGCGTGGCATCTCGACACTTTGCAGCACACACGCTTCCTCATCTGTGCGGATCACGGTATGGTCGACGCACAACTAAATAAAAATACAGTATACAGCGCGGCAGAATGCTCCTATGGTTATCCAAGGTTTGGAGCCAAGGTTGGGCTTACTGTCTTCGACGAGAAGAGGAAGTACGTAGCAGTTGTTAACAATGCTGGCGGCAAGAAGCTGGCAGTTCACCTTTCATTTGTACGCATCAGCTTGCTGAAGCAGCAGAGCTCCGTATTCTGGGCCTGCGTATTTACCAGGCTGGTACCGCTAATGAATGGCCGAATGCAGTGAGGCAAACGACGGCAAATACCATTCGCCTAATCCACCACAGTGCACCAAAGCGGCTGGGGCAAGAACTGAGGTCACAAGAAGGGGGTGCTTGCTGTGCTCCAACCACGATTGGTAAAGAAATACCCAGTTTGAGCGTCTAAGCGTTTCCACAAGCGCTAAACTGGAAGCTATTAAAAAAAAACCCATACGAGTCATTACCGGTCTTCCGCGCAGCCCCCATAACAGTACTCCTAGAACAAGCTCATATCAATACAATTTTCGAGCTCATAAATCAACGCCGAGCTGTGCGACTGTGGAAGTATTCATATTTGCAGAACGGCCATGGACTGTACAGACCAATTAAATCGGGGCACGTTAATTCCTCAGGAAGGTCAGAATGCCCTTCCACCCCGGGGTTAACGATTATAAACTGCAACAAGACAAGCCGTCTGCAGAAACGGCGGACCGAGTAGGCTAATGTCCACCTCCCTCTCCTCCTAAATAATTCGGTACAATACAATCAATGCCTCTTGTACACCGAGGCTTCATGCGCAGAGGCGCGGTGAGTCACATAGTAAACCACGCCTACTCATCCCAGCATCGAAGGCCATATTCCCTAGGCCTCTTTCACATGCTCCTTAACCCTGATGGAATTGCAGGCTTTACATAATGCCCTTTTGTTTGCAGCCGCTCCAATGAAGCCCCGACAACCATCAATATTCGTACCGAGTTTACGTAAGTGATCCACTACTTGAAACAGGTTGCGCGACTCCCATCATCTGCCAACAAGTCCACCAGCTCCACAGCCAAATGCCATCAAAGGTGATTTCGTAATGAGTTCCTGGTCGCACCAGTATTGTAGAAAATGAGCGGGCTGACTTCCTGTCACACAACTGCCCAGCCCCATGAACCCACACCCAGCTGCAAGTGACCGATTACCAACTTGAATGGCTGCAAAGGAGGATCGTCGACGCTGAACACGTGCTCTCATACCTCCGCGTTCGGTTCTCCTCCTACTCAACCTTAACAGGACGGAAGAGGTTGTACCACGAAGGATCTGGCTGGGGCTGGCACTTACTCCTGCACGCACATGTGGATGTAAAGAGGACTACCAAAGGCACGTCAAATGTGCAACATGCGCTGATGAAACGGTGTCGGCAGAACTTCACATATTATTTCCACATGCAGATGCCCCGGAAGTAAGGACATTCGAAGGAAATGTCTGAAGGCAGCAGGCCTAAATTAGCGGCAAGGCGCCCATTACCACCGGTTTCTCCATAGGTCTGCCTTCTGTTCTTTTTTGGGTTTTTTCCTGGAGGCTAAACTGTTTTTCTGGGTATAGAGGGGTCCCTGTTCATTTCTACTAAGACTTGAGGCTATTAAATAAGCGCAAACACAGCAACAAGTACAGATAATCGTTAGAACAAAAAATTTCAGTTGAGGATTACAATACTCTTAGTGGAAAATTTGTGGGCTGGGCTACCTGCAAGGTGACGACCTTCTGCATCTCACGAAGAATGATTGCCGCATCAGCGAAAACACAAAGGCTCGGCATTGCTCTGTCCTTGTCTGGTACGACGTCACGGCGGCGGACCACATCCCGCACCTTTCTCCATACTTTCATCACCCGCTTTCCTGCTCGCTCTATCTTCGATCACCTCCTCACAGCCCCAGTTATATCGTAGCTAGTCGCTGCCAGTGTGCATGTATTTCCGGGTCAAGGATGGCAGAATGTCTGGTTTCTCTTTGTTGAGCCACGTATGTGAATTGGAGTGACATCGATCGCATGGGCAATTGTTGGGGGTGCCTTTCAAAACTTTGCTTCCCGACCACATTCCCTGCGTGGATCGGAGACATTTTTTTTCGACCACATTTTCTTTGTACTTAACAACACGCTGGGTTTAAAAGTAGCGAGTCTTACAGTTTGGCGTAGCACGATATCGAAGTGATAATACAGCTCCACTGCTAAAATTAAAATTCTCATTATTAAGGCCAGTATTCAAGCTAAGTTCCACGCCGCTGATGGCCAAGCGCACTGGAACATAGAGGAATTTAAAATACCACCCCCAATACAATCTTCGCTATGTCGTCTGTCAAGAGTAGTGTTATGAGTTTAACCGAAGTTTTAAAAGTTGTCAAAAGAGAACAGCGTGTGTAGGAAATTTTAATGAACATACAAAATGCAACAAGCACAGAAAAACATTTTTGTTAAATATGCAAGAAAACAACACTAAACATAGAACTACTACCCTTCTCAAAAAACGGTTATTCAAGCTTAAAAACTTTGTAGGAACAAAATTTTAAATTATAAAATCTGCCTTGGAAAAGTAATTCACAACATCACTTATTTATTTCTACCTCCCCAGCAACCCGAGTTACGCCGCGTCAGACCCACGGTGGAAGCAGATTGCCTTTGCATATTAAGCCAACTTTCAAAATGCTTATGCTTACTGTCCAGCCAGAGTATCTGCTGATGATTAAACATGTTGTTTTGGTCGGGGTTTTCCAGAGGCATATTACTCGCTTTAAGGGGCCTGTCATTAATATTTTTTCATCGCTGTATTGGCGTATCCCAAGCTTTAATTATTAATAGTGATTCACCAACTGTCGCCCAGAGTTTTAGGGAGAAATAAGGTTTGCAAGAGGAGTCAAAATAAAAATTATCTGCTCCAACTGCAAATTAGGTGGTTCTATAGCGGGCCCCCGCACGCTCGTTACGCTCGTTCGTTATCGCGATTGCAATTACGTATCCCATGCTTTAATTATTACCATTCATTCACCAACAAATATTGCCCAGGGTAGTACGTGAGAAGTGGTGTTTTGCAGGTTGGGCCAAAATGAAGATTGTCTGCTCCCAGTGCAAATTAGGAGCGTCTAGACCGCGCCGTAGGAGATTCTTTACGGTCGTTCGCGATCACTACAGCCCCACGTTAACCCTCATCATTGATTTCACATCTTGGGGCGGGTCTTATGATGTGTGGCAGCTGCCTAACCTTCCTCCTTGCAGCTGTTTTCCTTTTCCTGAGCATCATGAACCTCCCTTTCTCAGAAACGTCTTGCTCCTTGTACACTGTTCTGCGCTCGGGTTCCAAGTAGCGCGTTTGCTCCGACCACCACTTGAACTGTTTTAGGGGCGATGCACCTTAGGGTCTCGGGCCATCGCCGTCTCCTGTCTTCGTCGCATGAAGTCACTGCGGTGAACCAGGCTGTCACGCGGTAGTAAAAAAACAAGTTTAGCACAGATAAAAGATGTTCAAAATGACCGAACATGATTTAAAATTACCTAAAAAACAGTAATAATCAGGTTTTATTCTTCATTGCAGAAGTTTGGTAAATTGCATCACGAAAATGGGTTCCAATGGCAGGTTTTCTTCTGTAACGCACACTTTTTAGCAAGCTGCGGCGTGCTACACGACGACAACTTACGGCCTTTCCGTCTCAGTTATCCGCTTAAATCCGGTTCAACGAAAGAGAGGGCAGGGCGTCAGTGCATCAGCAAGAACGCAGTCGCCCCTCCTACTCGCAGTTCTTCGGTGCCGAATTAGCGCGCAAGGGAGAGGCAAGAGAGTTACAATCTTTCAATACATTTCGACATGCATGCATAGATCCTCCGCAGGTTTACGTTATTGGGGTTGGCCAGAGATTTTTTGTACGAGGATTTTCCTCTACCCCACAACAAGCCCACTTGAAACTTACATATCTAACGACTCTTCGCTTTCAATTTAATTCCATAAACATTCCATTTTGGTTGTTCTCTTGAAACAGCATTGTGCTTGTGTGGCCCTGTTGTGGCAGGGGGGTCTTTAGTCAGGACGCCACTGGTTTCTGCCACTTGCTTGACACGCTATTTCAGATCGTGTATGCTCTGCTCGTCTTCGCTTGTCAGATCTGCTCCCGAAGCGCTGCACTTCAACGTTGTACATGTGTTGTTAGTGGGGATATGGTTCGTTCGACATAACCTCGGTGCGCTTGCTCGAAAAAAATGTGCTTATAAAAGTCATATTGACATTGTAGGCTTACTCACGGTCTTTAATGCCCCCGCGAAAAAGATTAAGACTAGTGCGCTTTCTCGAAAGCGCACATTATAGGCTACAGAGTCCTCTAATTGTTATACTATAGCGGCCGTGGGTACTTCGAGGCTCACGGGAGAGGCGCGTACGGATGAGCAGGGAATGCGACAAAACTATCCTTACTTTGGCGTTGCCAGTCAAGAGGAACGTTTCGTTTGACTCACTAGCGGTACAGTTCTGTAAATGTGGCCCATAGGGCGGATAATGTGAACACTATCAGGAACCATTTCTGGTAACCCGGCAACTGTCAACTCACGTGATCTGGCCTCTCTGCGCGGATTCGGGCGGAACGCATTGTATGCTTTCCCCATAATTTTCTGGGCGAAAGAGACCCTGCACATGCGCGGGTGCCCAAGGTATGAGCCATGAATCGCTGGCGTGTTTCAAAATCGTCGTTAAAGGGGCGGTGTAGCTATTGGAGAAATCGTCTGTAAAGCGCCGCTAATCATGCGACCCGCCGTCGGGTGCGGCCTAAATTGCTACTCATCACAGTTGGCGTAAATTTATGCGACCGTAGTGCGATGTCACATTGGCGCAAACTTGAGGCAAATTTTAGCTCGCGATGAAATAGTTAGGAAATGGCTTC
The DNA here is from genome assembly GCA_013339765.2 of Haemaphysalis longicornis. Lineage (NCBI taxonomy): Eukaryota > Metazoa > Arthropoda > Arachnida > Ixodida > Ixodidae > Haemaphysalis > Haemaphysalis longicornis. Next base: position 123,462,286 of record CM023452.1, on the reverse strand, counting down.
TGGTCCTTCGTCTCCCACACGAATGCAAATAGGCCTGCAGGGCGGGTCAGCATAAGTCTCTGAATAAGACTGCTCAGCGCATGCTTATTCAGTCTAATCGCCTCTTGTTTAGCCTCATTCAATGTCGTATAAGTTTCCGGAAAACGGCTTAGAGCCTAGGGAACCTAATACCGCGAATACTTCTTGCAATTAAATGAGACTGCAAATATGTCTTTCCTTTTCGGCTTCGAGCAAGCGGGAATTTATTTAACGAGGGCTGGTTACTGGACCACAGACATACCTATATATACCTGTTTGGGCCAATTTTACTCAAGAAATACAAATTGCTGTCTGCGTTCGTTTGGACTTGCCGTTACGATATGGTCTCCTCGTGGACGTGTTTGAGCCGTTTTGAATAAAAGTTCTCTAGTCTCTCCGTATTGGAACAAATGCACTTGATCTTTGTTGATGACGACAGTCCGTGGGCGTCGGCAGGGTGGGGCGAAAGGGGACCTCCGCTTTCTCCCCTGCAGCCTCACTGTCTCGTTTTGCTCCGATGGCACGCTGCATTCTCGGAAATGATGATGACCACAGGTGCTTGATTCAATTCACTGTTACCGACTGGCCAACGGAGTACTTGGTGCGCCGTTATTAAAAGCGCAGTGCTGAATTATGTGCTGCCCCTGAATGGGCACTTGGGTCGCCATCGTTGGCCTCGCTGTGTATAGAAGAATATTCATATGAACTTCTCCCGCTTTGTTTTTGTTTTTTTGCTGAAATAGGTGCCTGCCAGACCAGTAATCATAGAACGATAGATTTCACCATCGATCGCAGCGTAAATATTTATTTACAGCCTGGATTTTTCGGTTGAGGTTAGGTTTCGACAAAAACAAGTGCCTAGGCGGTTGCTATGACATCACGACGTTTGTCTGTCAGAACTGGTGCGACCATCCATGCGGCAGCACTGCCGGTCTAGACCGAGGGCCTGACCGTTCGGGGTTTCCACCATCTCCACGCGCTCTTGAAGCATGAAAGCTGTCCCCAGGGGGGTGTAGCGCGCGTAAACCGCAGTTAGCGCGTTGGCCGCGACAAGGAAACCCTGGCTTTGGCACTTCGGGGCCAGGAGAAGGCGGCGTGGAGCTGCTGAGAATGGCAATGGGTATCGTTATGTGCTATGTCGTGCGCGCTAACCATAAAGGTATTTTAAAATATGGCATACAAAACGGTTACTTTTGACACTTGCTTGGAGATGTCTGTATATACAAAAAAAAAAAAACATTTTACATATATATCTTAACTTTAAAAGTTGGTTTCAGTACAATCTTCAAGAACAAGTCGTCGAAAATACAGCTTCAAATCCCAGAACTCAGGTCGTACGCCTCAAGGCGAGACGAGAGGTAGACTTCACTCCACACAGCAAGCATGCCATACAAGCTGCGAGCTGAATTCGACCTAAAGTGTTCTATCAGCCTTTAATATTGCGCTCAAACAAACGACTGAAAACGTTCGCATTCACAATGGATCGTGTCGACTTTACCACACAGGCAATGAATACTTCTGGCGCGAGCACAATGGTTTAACTTTGACCACTCTCGTTAAGCATAGCAGTGAGACTGGTGTTTGTACAAAGATTTCAAGAAGAGTCGCCTCGGTGAATGTATTATAGTAGTGGGATCTGCCTCAGTGGGACAAAACTGTGGTATTGGGATAGTGTTTCTGAGTATGTCTGTCGGAATGACACTTGTTACACAAGAATGTGCTCGAACACACGGCTTTAGAGGGTAAAGTATTTGAATTTTTTCTACTGGCTCCTTAATTCGTCCAACTGATGAACGGAGCTTTCCATTTTTCAGGCACCTACTTTACAGTGCAAACTTACCGTACTTAATGAATCGAAACGCGACCAGGATTGCAACGCGAGGCTTGACTTTCCATTGCATACACAGAGAAAACCCCAAGCAACGCGAGGGGTAAATTTTTGTCATGTCAACAATTACAAGAACCACCGCTGGAGTACTAACGCAATAGCAACGAAACCATGGAAAAACATATTTATTTTTCAAACACTTCGACTAGAAGTCTGTGTATTACGCTCTGCACTTCGTTCGCGGGATACCGTTCTGTCGAGTTTCATAGCTTGATTTGAGCTGTATCAGTTCAACGCTGACCGCCGTGATGCGGTTGCGTCTTTTTGTGACAAAATGGGCAACACGCTTGTCATTTTTAAAATGTGCAAGTGAACTACTCGGCACAAACTAAATGTAATCAATCAGTTCCGTCTCCACGTCGAAGTTCAGGAGGGGCCGGTATTGGGGTCCGTGCGTGCAGCGGCCGAGGTAAGGTGGTCGCACATACTCAAAGGCCCTCATGTGACAAACTCGTGCGGACTCAAGACCAGAATATGCTACTCGGAAACCTTTTAAGACGGGATCGCGTGCAAAATTGTGCTCCAGGTAGAGCCGCCATTCGAGTAAGTTCTATACGTCCAGTCTGCGGGCAGAAGCTGAATCAGCCTTAAAATAGCGCTTCCTTTGAAACATGTGTCGTACACAGCGCAGCACGTTGCCATCGCAAGAGGAGCCGAAGAGGATTCGAAACACTAAAGCGTCATGAAGACCATTGAGGCCTCCACGTGATACGACGGGAAAACGAAGGCAAAGCGGGGCACACACCGTCACTACCACCGCGTAAAAAACCAGAAAACGAAGGTAGCCGTACATGGCTGCTAACGGATCCAAATGGCTCTGGCACGTTTTGCCGACTTCGATCGTGAAACGGCGACAACTCAAGCTGTCGATAAGAACTGGGTGCATCATTTGTACTTTTTGGGCAACTTCAATTTAGGTGACTTCGATTGCAACGCGAGTGTCTACTTCAGGTTTAAAATTTACACACAACACATTAGCGTTACAATCGCGAAAACACGGTAATAGCATGTTTATTCGCTTGACCACTCTATTTAAGCCATCATTTGGTGGTCTCAACTTTACATGCATCTCTTTGCAACGCAAAACTAATTGAAATTTTGTTCGTGTCACTACTTAGTGCAACTGAGAAGCTTAGGGCCTCTAATCAGTTATATGCAGCTTTCTCCGTTTATTGTAACCTCACTTAGCCCAATAATATCCCACCTAACGTCTTTGAGTTCCTCTAATAGTACAGCCGAGCTACCCTCGCTAGAGATGGTTCAGGCGTTGAACGCTGCCGAGTTCAAGTTTTGTAGGCGGGTTATGGTGACACGGTGATTTCTAGCACCCTCTGCTGTATCACTTGCCTGACCGCCGCCGTGGTCAGGTGTTTTGCAGCCGCTGGGGACCGAGGGCCGAGATTCGGGTTGGTCAGTCATGAGGGGGTGAGCGAACTACTACAGCAGGGTGGCGAGTTCCTTCTCTGTTGAGAGAGTGCTGTTTTTATCTGCAAGAGCTTTCCTAGAGAGGTTTAATCTTTCTAGTGTAGCTTCCAATTATCCGGGATGGTGCTTTACTCCTGGACCGGACAGCCTTCAATACTTGGAATATTTTGGTATGAAAAAAGTACAAAAAACCGTCGCGGCCATGTTTTCATAATGAATCTGCTTCTAAGCGGCTGGTTGAACTCTCAGACGGTGCAAGAAAAAACATTCTGCGTCAATCTAGAAAGTGGCAATTGTTCGGTCAGTATAGCTTTTAGGGTCTTACATGGTGTCAGAGCGATTCTTATAAAAACTGTTCGAGTGGGCAAAAAAACACCAGTCTGTAGAGAGCATCAAACTCGGGACAATGCAAAACTCTCTACGTCAACTCACACAGGCAAAATGGAGTGGAATTGCCGGGGCCTCGCAAACAAAATCGGAGAACTGAAATTCCCTGGGCTATACGGTAAGTTACGGGAATGTGCACTGCTCTTGCAAGAACACTAGGTATTGCCCCTACTACCTGGTGTTTTCGGGTATTATTTTTATACCATAGCAGACGGGCGCAAGAATGTCATAATGCCAATTCCAGCAAGGCTCTCGTGTATGTAACTATGCAATTCCCACGTACACAGATGGACCTTATTGCTTGGTGTAACAGCAATCAGGAGGTCGCTGCTTTTCACCTACGTCTGCAGCGCGGTACGGCGATACTCATCTTGACCTATATGTGCCCTGCACCATCGCAAGGTATACGTCTTGTCTGGTTTGCTCATTTACCAAGAGCGTACCCGGGCGTCCAAATCCTTTTCGGCGGTGACATCATTGCGCCCCACTTGGAATGTGGATACGGTATGACGTTCCGGGCTGCCACAACCAACTAATTAGACTTTTCTCAACGCGCCGTGTTAGGTATTCTACTCTCCGTTCACGCCAATCCGCCTAACTAGTACAAATTGGTTGGGTGTAACGTGGTTGATGGGAAAGCGGACGCCCTAATGGCAGGTACAGAAGGACGCCTCAGGCAGTGTTCGCCTTCGAATAGTTATTGATCTACGCTTGCACACTACCTCGAAGTTGAAAGAAAGGCGTTTATTACCACTTGGGGCAAATTTCGTTGCCTTACTGCGGGTGTGAAGCTTTCGTGATCTACATTACGCACTACAGTAACTATAAAGCTAAAAGGGGCTTCGATGGAAACGTGTGTAGAGGATGCGAAACCCAACGCTGACGTGCACCTACTTTTTTTGGCCGGCACTGAAAAAGCAGACATCTCTTCTCTGAGAAATACGGACTTCCTCCAGGACAGGAGCAGGCTTAACCTTCCTACAGCCCAAGCCCACCAATGCAAAAGGTTCTTTCAGGTGAAAGGTAGCTTCGCTTTGGCGACGGTATGAATGGCCCTACAAGATATTGCACCCTTTGGAGCACATTCTGAGCAATAAAAAATGGGCTTCGACCACCAAATCGGGTGGGAAGCTTCCGCCCTTCAGCTGAGGAAAGTCCAGAGGAATTTGCCAAACGGGAGGCTTGACAATTTTTTCCTCTACAAGATGTGTCGCACATGCTTCCCCAAGATCGTTTATTTCCTACAGCCCATACGGATGGCCTCGGGACTCCGTTTAGGCTTCCGGAACCAATCGCCGTTGGTGAATGCTCCACAAAACGTAGCACACCAAGCCGGAATGGTATACCGTACGGGGTTTACAAAAACCTGGAGGGAGATATAATATTTACTATCCTTGATGTAAATTAAGGGACATGTACAACCTCCACAATCTCGATGGACTGGAAGCACTCAATAGTTATCCCTTTCGCCAAGCCTCCAAAACCTCCTATCAGATTAGAAAATCTGCGTCCAACATTCTTGAAGCTAACCATCTCGAAACTACCAGAAGGAAGTCTGGCGACAGGTCTTTCTTGGTGGCTGAAAAAGCATTGCAGTTATCACCTATCACAAATCCGGGTTCATCCTCGTCTTCGCACGAAAGATGGTCTGGTGATGTTGGCTGAATACATCTTGCATGTCTCCTCCTACAGCCACGCCACTCGTACTATACTTGCCACAGAAATTTCAAAGGCGTATGATAATCCATTCCATTGGTGCTATGCTTGAGCTGGGATATTGTATATGAGTAGTGCGATTCGTTCCAGCTATGCTTGAGTTGGGCCTGCTAAGACGTGTGGTTGAATATGTCGCCGACTTTTTAAAAGCGCACATTCGCTGTGCTTGTAGAGGGGAAGCGAGTAAGTCTGTTTCACTCAGTACGTGGTGTCCCTCCGGCAGCTGTTCTGTCACCCATACTTTTTCACATTGTGTTTACTCACTTAGCGTGGCATCTCGACGCTATGCAGGTCACACGCTGCATCATCTGTGCGGATGAGATCACAGTATGGTCGACACACAACAAAATACAAATACAGTATCCTGCGCGGCAGAATGCTCCTAAGGTTATACATGGTTTGCAGCGCAGGTTGGGCTTACTGTCTCCGCCGAGAAGGGGAAGTACATAACAGTTGCTAACAAAGCTTGTCGCAAGAAGGTTGCCCTTCACCTTTCATTTGTACGCATAGGCACTCATCAGCTTGGCGAAGCAACAGACCTCCGTATTCTGGGCCTGCGTATTCGCCAGGATGGTACCGCTACAGAATGGCCGAATGCATGAGGCAAACGACGCAAATACCATTTGCCTAATCCGCCGCAGTGCACCATAGCGGGTGGTGCAAGAACTGAGGTCACACAGAAGGTTCATGATTGACTCGCCCAAATCACAGTCCTCTTGCACACAGAAGGTGTTGCTCGCTGTGCTCCAACAACGATTCGTTTATAAATACCCAGTGTCAGCGTCAAAGCGTTTCCCAACACGCTAAACTGGAAGCTATTAATAAATAAGCCATACGAGCCATCACCGGTCTGCGAGCAGCCCCCCATACCGCTACTCCAAGAACAAGCTCAGATCAATAGAATTTTCGAGCTCATAAATCAACGCTGAGCTGTGCGACTGTCCAAGTATTCATATCTGTAGAACGGCCATGAACTGTACGACCAATTAAATCCGGGCACCTTAATTTCTCAGAAAGGTCAGGATGGCCTTCCACCCCGGGGTTAACGATTATAAAATCCAACAAGGCAAGCCGTCTGCAGAAACGGCGGACCAAGTATTGTAAAGTACAGCTCTCTGCCCTCCTAAATAACCAGGGGCAAGACAATGAATACCTCTGGTACACCGAGGCTTCATGCGCAGAGGTGCGGGGAGTCACAGAGTAAACCACCCCCCCTCATCCCAACATCGAAGGCCATATTCCCTAGGCCTCTGTCACATGCACCTTAGCCCTGATGGAATTGCAGGCTTTACATAATGCCCTTTTTTGTGCAGCCGCTTAAATGAAGCCTCGACAATGATCAATCTTCGTAACGAGTTTACGTAAGTGATCCACTACCTGAAACAGGTTGCACGACCCCCTTTATCTGCCAACAAATCCACCAGCTCCACACCCAAATGCTATCAAAGGTGATTTTGTTATGAGTTCCTGGTCGCACCAGTATTGTAATAAATGAGCGGGCTGACTTCCTGTCACACAACTGCCCAGCCCCATGAACACACCCCCAGCTGCGAAGTGACCGATGGGCAACACGAATGGCTGCAAAGGAGGATCGTCGACGCTGAACACGTGCTCTCAAACCTCCCGTTCGGTTCTCCTCCTATTCAACCTTACCATGACGGAGGAGGTTGTACCACAAAGGATCTGGCTGGGGGTGGCACTTACTCCTGCACGCACATGTAGATGTTAAGAGGACTACCAAGGGTACGTCAAATGTCCAACATGCGCTGATGAAAGGGTGTCGGCAGACGTTCTCATCTTATTCGCACATGCACATGCCCTGGCAGTAAGGACATTCGAAGGAAATGTCTGATGGCAGCAGGCCTAAATTGGCGGGAAGGCGCCCATTAGCACCGGTTTCTCCATGTGTCTGGCTTCTGTTCTTTATTGGGTTTTTTCCGGGAGGCTAAACTGTTTTTCTGGGTATAGAGGGGTCCCTGTTCATTTCTACTAAGACTTGAGGCTATTAAATAAGCGCAAACACAGCAACAAGTAAAAATAATCGTTAGAACAAAGAATTTTGGTTGAGGATTACAATACTCTTAGTGCAAAATTTGTGCGCTGAGCTACCTGCAGGGTGACGGCCTTCTGCGTCTCACGAAGAATGACTGCCGCATCAGCGAAGACACAACGGCTCGCCATTTTTCTGTCCTTGTCTCGGACGACGTCACGGCGGCGGACCACATCCCGCACCTTTCGCCATACTTTCATCCTCCGCTTTCCTGCTCGCTCTATCTTCGGTGACCTCCTCGCGGCCCCAGTTATCTCGTAGCTAGTTGCCGCCACTGTGCATGTATTTGCAGCTAACGGATGGCAGAATGTCTGGTTTCACTCTTTGTTGAGCCACGTGTGTGAATTGTAGTGACATCGATCGCATGGGCAATTGATGTGGGTGTCTTTCAAAACTGCTTTCCGTCCACATTCCCTGCGTTGATCGGAGGCATTTTTTTTCGACCACCTTTTCTTTGTACTTAAAAACGCGCTGGGTTTAAAAGTAGCGAGCCTTACAGTTTGCGTAGCACGATATCGAAGTGATAATACAGGTCCAGTGCTAAAATTACCACTCTCATTATTAAGGCCAGTATTCAAGCTACGTTCCACGCGGTCGATGGTCAACCGCAATGCAACAGAGGAATCCAAAATTACACGCCCCACTACATAAAAATTTCCGCTGCATGGTCTGACCAGAGCAGTTTTGTGAGTTTAACCGATGTTTAAAAAAGGGTCAAAAAAGAACAGCGTGTGTAGCAAAATTTAATGAACACACAAAATGCAACGAGCAGAAAAAAACATTTTTGTTAAATATACAAGAAAACAACACCAGAAATAGAACTACTTACTTTCTCGAAAACTGGTTATTCAAGTTTAAAAAACATTGTAAGAACAAAATTTTAAATTTCAAATATTGCTGTTGAAAACTTCTGCAAAACATCACTAAATTATTCCCTCCCCAGTAACCCGAGTTACGCCGCGTCAGACCCACGGTGGAAGCAGATTGTGTTCACATATTTAGCCAACTTTCAAAATGCTTACGCTCACTGTCCAGCCAGAGTATCAGCCGATGATCAACCATGTTGTTTTGATTGGGTTTTTGTCAAGACATATCACTCGGTTTGGGGGGCCTGTCATCAATATTTTTTATCGCTGTATTTGCGTATCCCAAGCTTTAGTTAATAATAGTGATCTACCAAAGTTCGCCCAGGGTATTAGTGAGAACCGGAGTTCGGCAGGTGGAGGGAAAATAAAAATGTCTGCTCCCACTGCAAATTAGGAGCGTCTAGAGCGGGCCCCCGCAAGCTCGTTACGCTCGTTCGTGATCGTGATCGCAATTGCGTATCAAAATCTTTAATTATTGCCATTCATTCACCAACAAATGTTGCCCAGGATAGTACGTGAGAAGTAGGGTTTAGCAGGTTGTTTCAAAATGAAGATTGTCTGCTCCCAGTGCAAATTAATAGCGCCTAGACCGCGCCGTAGGAGGCTCTTTACGCTCCTTCGCGATCTCTACAGCCCCCGTTAACTCTCGTCATTGATTTCACATCTTGGTGCGGGTCTTATGACGTGTGGCAGCTGCCTAACATACCTCCTTGCAGCTGTTTCCCTTTTCCTGAACGTGATGCACCGCCCTTTCTCAGAACCCTCTTTCTCCTAGTACGCTTTTCTGCGCTCGCGTTCCTAGTAGAGCGTTTGCTCCCACCGCCACTTGAACTGTTTTAGGGGCGATGCACCTTAGGGGCACGGGCTGTCGCCGCCTCCTGTTGTCGTCCCTTGAAGTCGCTGCAGTAAATCAGGCTGTCAATCGATAGTAAAAAACAAGTCGGTAATACGTTAAACCAGTTCAAAATGACCGAAAATGATTTAAAATTCTTTGAAAAACAGGAATAATCAGGATTTATTGTATAATAGCAGACGTTTGGTAAATTGCATCACGAAAATAGTTTCCAATGGCAGGTTTTCTTCTGTAACGCACACTTTTTAGCAAGCTGCGGTGTGCTACACGACGACAACTTACGGCCTTTCCGTCTCAGTTATCCGCTTAAATCCGGTTCAACGAAAGAGAGGGCGTCACCGCATCAGCAAGAAAGCAGTCAGGCCCCTCTCTACTCGCAGTTCTTCGGTGCCGAATCAGCGCGCAAGGGAGAGGCAAGAGAGTTACAATCTTTCCATACATTTCAGACATACATGCATAGATCCTCGCAGGTTTACATTAGTGGGGTTGGCCCAGGATTTTATGCACAACGAATTTCCTATACCCCACAACAAGCCCACTTGAAGCTTACATATCTAGAAACTCTTCGATTTCAATTGAATTGAATAAACATTCCGTTTTGGTTGTTTTCTTGAAGCAGCATTGTGCTTGCGTGGCCCTGTTATCGGAGGTGGGGTTCTTGCTCAAGGACGCCGCTGGTTTTTTACCACTTACTTGACCGCTGTATCAGATCGTGTATGTTTCTGCTCGTCCTCGCTTGTCAGATTTGCTCCCGTAGCGCTGCACCTTGAACGTTGTTTATGTGTTGTTAGTGAGGATTTGGTGCAGTTTGACTTAACCTGGGAGCGCTTGCTCGAACAAATGTGCTTATTAAAAGTCGTATTGACATTGTAGGCTTACTCATGGTCTTCACTGCCCCCACGAAAAAATTCAGACTAGTGATCTTTCTCGAACGCGCACAGTGTAGGCTACGGAGTACTCTTATTGCAATACTATAGCGACATAGTGTACCTAGAGGCTCACAGGAGAGGCCCCTACGGATGAGCAGGAACGCGGAAAAACTATGCTCTCTTTGGCGTCGCCGGTCAAGAGGGACGTTTCATTTAAGTTACTAGCGGTACAATTTTATAAATGGTGCCCATCGGGCTGATGATTTCAACGCTATTACGTACCATTTCCGGTAACCTGGCAACTGGTCAACTCACGGGATCCGGCCTCTCTGCGCGGATTCGGGCGGAACGCATTGTATGCTCTCCCCAATGTTTTCCTGCGCAAAAGAGACCCTGCACATACGGCGGGTGCCCAAGGTATGAGCCATGAATCGGTGGCCTGTTTCAAAATCGTCTGTAAAGAGGCGGTGTAGCTATTGGTGAAATCGTCGGTAAGGCGCCGCTCAGCATGCCACCCAGCGTAGCGTTCGGCCTCAATTGGTACTCATGACAGCTAACGTAATGTTATGCGACCAGAGTGCGGTGTCACATTGGCGCAACCTTGACGCAAATTTTAGGTCGTGATGAAATATTCAGGAAAGGGCTTCTGGTTCCTTGTCTCCCACATGGCTGCAAATAGGCCTGCAGGGAGGGTCAGCATAAGTCTCTGAATGAGAATGCTCAGAGCACACTTATTCACAGTCTAATCGCATATTTCATTTATTCTCATTCACTGTCGTATATGTTTCGGGAAAACGGCTTACAGCCTAGTGAACATAATACCGCAAATACGTCTTCCAATAAAATGAGACTGCAAATATGTCTGCCCGTTTGGGATTCGAGCAAGCGGGCATTTATATAGCGGGGGCGGGTTTTTTCACCAGAGACAAACCTGCTTATACCTGTTTGGGCCCATTTGACTCAGCAAATACACATTGCATTGTATGTTCGTTTGCATTTGTCTTTACGCTATGGTGTCCTTGTGGACTTGTTTGAGCGGTTGTGGATAAAAGTTGTCCCCTGAAGTCTCGCCTGAAGCGTCACTCTCTCGTTTTGCTACGATGGCACGCTGCATTCTCAGAACTGAATGAGCGCAGGTGCTTGATTCCCTTTGCGGTTCCTGACTGGCCACCGGAGTACTTGGTGCGCCGTCATGAAAGGCGCATTGCTGAATTATGTGCTGCCTCTTAATGGGCACCTTCGTCGCCATCGTTGGCCTCACCGTGTATAAAAGAGTACTCATACGAACTGTTCCCGGTTTTTTTTTTGCTGAAATGGGTGCCGGTGAGACTAGTAATCATAGAACAAAAATTTGCAACGTCAATCGCAGCGCAAATATTTATTTACAGCCTGGTTTATTCTGTTGAGGTTAGGTTTCGACGAAACAAGTGCCTAGGCGGTGGCTATGACATCACGACGCTTTGTCTGTCAGAACTGGTGCGACCGTGCATGCGGCAACACTGCCGGTCTAGACCGATGGCTAGACGTTTCGTGGTTTTCACCATCTCCACGTGCTCTTGAAGCATGAAATCTGTCCCCAGGGGGGTGTAGCGCGTGTAAACTGCCGCCAGGGCGTTGGCCGCGACAAGGGAGCCCGACATGGGCACTTCGGGGCGAGGAGTAGACGGAGTACCGCTGCTAAGAATGGTAATTGGTATCCTTCTGTGCTTTGACGTGCGCGCTAGCAATAAAACGTATTTGAAAATATGGCATACAGAACGGTTACTTTCGAAACTTGCTTGGAGAGGTGTGCATATAAAAAAAGTTTTTACATATATATCTCAACTTTAAAATTTGGTTTCAGTACTCCTTAAAGAACACGTCGTCAAAAATCCAGACTCAAATCCCAGCACTCAGGCGTCACGCGTCAAGGCGAGACGAGAGTTAGACTTCCCTCGCCACAGCAGGCATGCCATACAAGCTGCGAGCTGAATTCGCCCTAAAGTGCTCTTTTCAGCCTTTAATATTGAGCTTAAACGCACTACTGAAAACTTTCGCATGCGCAACGGATCGTGTCGACTTTGCCACACAGGCAATAAATGTTTCTGGCGCGAGCACAATGGAATAACTTTGACCACTCTCGGAAGCATAGCAGTGAGACTGGTGTTTGTGCAAATATTTCAAACAGAGTCGCTTCGGTGAGGGTGTTAGAGTAGTGAGATCTGCCTCGGTGGGAGAACACTGTGCTATTGGGATAATGTTTCTGAGTATGTCTGTCGGAATGCCACTGGTTACACTCCAATGTGCGCGAACACACGGCTTTTGAGGGTAAAATATTTGAAGTGTTTTTTCTACTGGCCCCTTAAGTCGTCCAACTGATGAACGGGGGTTGCCAATTTTTAGGCACCCACTTTACAGTGCATACTTACCGTATTTAATGGATTTTAATGCGACCATTTCGCAACGCGAGGATTAATTTTCCATCCCACACAGAAAAAACCCCCCCAAAGACCGTGCATCCAGCGGCGAAGGTGAGGTGGTCGCACATACTCGAGGACCCTCATGTGAAGAACTCGTGCAGTCTCAAGACCAGAAGATGTTACTCGGAAACCTTTTAAGACGGGATCGCGAGCGAAAATGCGCTCCAGGTGGAGCCGCCATCGATGGAGGGCCGATACGTTTAGTCTACGGGCAGAAGCTGAATCAGCCCTAACATAGCGCTTCCCTTGAAAGATGCGTCGATCGGAGTGCAACACGTTGCCATCGAAGGGGAGACGAAGATGATTCAAAACCCTAAAGCGCAATGACGACCATTGAGGCCTCCACGAGATACGACGCTAAAACAAAGGCAAAGTGCTGCACACGCCGTGACTACTACCGCGGACAAAACAAGATAACGAAGGTAGACGTTCATGGCTGCTAACGGAAACAAATGGCTCCGGCAGATATTGCGAACTACGATCGCGAAACGGCGACAACTCTAGCCGTCGATAAGAACTGGGTGCATCATTTGTAGTTTTTAAGCAACTTCAATTTAGGTAACTTCGATTGTAACACGAGTGTCGACTTCAGGTTTAAAATTTACACACAAAAAAGTAGCATTACAATTGAGTAAATACGGTAATAGCAATTTTATTTGCTTGACGACTCCATTTAACCAATTATTTGGCGGTCTCCACTTTAGAGCGGCATCTCTTTGCAACGCAAAACTACTTGAAATTTTGTTCGTGTGGCTACTTCGTGCAACTGATAAGCTTAGGGCCTCTAATTTACAGCCATCCGCTTTACACCGAAACATAACTGAATTTGTCTTCATGTGACCGCTTCGTCCAACTGATCAGCAGGGGTTCTCGAAATGACGGCCATGGCATGGAGCATAAAAAGAGGCCCTTAAAAGACGGACGCACAGCAGGACGCTAGCAGTGCAACCTGCATTACAGGTGGATGACCGGTTCCCTATCATATGAGTGGACCGTACTTTCTTTTAGTTGTCCGTCTTTACTTTTGCAGTGAATCATTATGTCTCCGTTTCCTAAGCAGCGTCCGTGCTCAAACTCGCGTCGGCAACCAATTTTTTAATCTTCCGGCAAATTCATCTTTCTATTGAATGCTCTGTAGCTCTTGACGGCTAGGAGTATACGGGTATCCTTTAGATTTCGTAGTTACTCCACAGTGGAGCTGTAAATGCTACAGAAAAACCGTTTTCTGTTGATACATGTCCAACTGAGGGAGTTTTGTAACAAACGAGGACTGAATCTTTTGTCTTATCATTAACATCCGACAAGAAATTGCAGAAAAACTAGTTATAGGGCGATGACTGTGGTTTCAGCGTAGCAAAGACTGCGGCACTTCGCTCTTTTGTGAGATTTTTAAAACTAAAACGTATCTTTAGGGGCTGAAAGGGAGTTGAATGCGTTACCGAGCGCTCGTTTCTTCAAATTAAACCAGGTAGTATTTGGGTATTATGCCGATGTAATCATAGTTGCGGTTTCTCGCCGGCGGCCACGAGTCGGATTGCAATAGCTGTTCACTCTCTATCCCTTGCTTTATATTCAGGGACACTGGTCTAAGTATCGCCGCTTTTGAAAAATATTCTTCAATGGTGCTGAACAGTGGCGTCCGTCCTTTTTTCTCCGTGTTGATCCAATAGTAGCTCCCCGACTTTTTCTCCCTTACTACTTTTCTAAAGTATGGTGTACTGGTCCCCGAAAAAGTGGAACGATGCCTTCTGCTTACTTCAAAGACACGCGTTCGTACTCAAGGAGACGCCGACGTGTGGTTAACATAAGCAATTTGGATCCATCAGTCGTGTGGCTCTTACGTGCGCGTCCTATTGCAAAACTATGTCTAGAGAAGTCACAATGAATTTTGTAGTATGCCAGCAGCGGTAGCGAACAATCATCATTAAGGCTTTCTTAAGTCGGAGTGATCATCTCGAGGCTCTGCTCGTTCAATAGTGTCCACGAAGAAAATATGTGAATAAGCAACAGAATTTGGAATTTAATTACGCAACCTCGCGTATGTCACGAAATTTTCACCTACAGTCACAAACTAAATAAAGAAGCACCTTTCTTTTACCTCCATCACCACCAACCGTCAATACAGACGCAGACATATTGAGGAAGTATTGAATACCGCAAAAGTGATGCAGGCCTACCATTGCCAGGAATTTGGCAGGTTAGTTCTTGTTCCTTACTTAGAAGCCAACGTGACTAACAAATTGCGCCTCTTGTGCAATTGCCATGGCAAGACTGAGGAAACAGCGGAGATCGTGGTCTTCAAATCTCTAACTTAGCTTTTCTTACCTCTGCCTGTTTCTTTAGAAAAAGAGTGCTAGAAAGCAAAGCTTCCTATCAGCGAAATAAGTTAGATCAATGTCTACAATCCACCTTCCTTAAGTCCAAAACCCAAACGGCCAAAGTGCACCTGAACTGAGCCAGTCTAAAGCCGTTTAACGCACGCCATACCCTAGGAAAACACTCTGCGCCCCGAATGCGATGAAAGAGCAATGAGGGAGACGCCATTTTAATATGGCCAGAAACCCAGGCTCGATTCCGTCCACAGGAAGCGTTTTAGATGCGACTGCATCTCATTCACTCGCCTTGTCCATGCAGCGTCATCGGCGTTGTGGTCGTCCGCCCCTCCTCCTACACTATCAAAAAAATAATAGTTAGCGGCGCCCGGTTTCGATCCCATGACCCTGTGGGCGGAACGCGAGGTACATGGTGCTCTTCCCACTGCGCCACAAAACCGAGACAGAATTAAATGCTACGAACGCGCCTTATATCCTTGACTCATTCAAAGTACGTCAAGATGCTACTGGTACAACGCATGATGGGGCAATGATTAACACTTGCAATAAAGGAAAAGAAGCTCCCACTTACAGCAACAGGGATGGAGTAAAGGTCGTTGCGACAGCGAAGCCCCAAGCATACCACTTAGAGAGATTGACCAAGATTGGCCAATAAAACATCATAATAATCATAAAACATAATAATCATACTCGTTCCCGACACGTTTTACGCGATTTGAGAATCAATTCAACCGAAACGCAAAGTGAACCCCACGATGCGTCGCATCTACAAAAGGTTCCCCTCGCGGGGAGGTGGGCGCAGTTTTTTATTTCTTGAGGCGCACCCTTCCAATACCTACCCGTGGGCTCCTAGCTTTCATTCCACTTTCCTTCACCTTTGTTGGCCCAGAATTTTTCCCTTTCCACTCGGCAGAGCGAAATTTCCTGTTTACAATACTCGTGGACAGAAGGAAGATTAACAGCTCCGCTGTTAAAAATTTTGCAATGGTTGAACGCTGTAAAACACTGTCCGTCGAGCGAGAGCTAGGGTGTTATCGCAGAGACTGGACACTGAAAGCGAACACGGGTACACCAGCGGACAACACCGAGACATTCGGCGCCGTAGCCGCTGTAAGTGCGAACAAGAAGCGAGCTTATATGCAAGTGACGCCTCCTTGTGCCGTTTCTTGAAGCCATCTGACTTTACTCTGTCTCAATATTCCCTTTTCGCGTCCTTACCCTTAAAACGAACTAGCGATGATATCCTTTTACTACACTCTAAATTTTTTCACGCATAGTAAGCGTAAAACACGCTCCTTTTTGACGCAAACTTCGTTTTGAGCACCACGTGACTATAAGTATGTGTGGTTTTCTTGGATATCAACCTGAAGCGGGTTGGCAAAACTCACATCCTCTTTCTTTTATGGGTGATGCATGACTGCAGGCGTGTAAGAAAATATCGCGTGAGCGATCGCGCCTTTCCTAATCACGCATACACATATCCTGATACATATCCACAACGAAGCCGTGTGGCGCGCTGCTGCATGTTGCCGCGACTTTTGCTTCTTTTCGTTATTTTGTCATGCGAACGGATGGACAGGAGGTGCTCGCTTAAGCAATTTTGGCGGAAAAAAGCGAGTTAGAACCGTTCGAGGCACCGGCCGAAGCTGGCGGTTTGTGCATTGGTCTTTCTGCCATTCCAGTGTGTACAGCGCGGAGTGTTAGCTTTTTTGCTGTAAGAAGTGGCGAAGAAGGAACAATCCGATGGGTGATGTGACCTTGACTCGGCGGTGTGGTGTTCCGTGCGGTTGGTGCGAGAACACCGAGTGTCGACTGCTGGGAATTGTCGCGCGACACAGCGCCGTTCAATACGAACTCCACGTTTCCGGCCGCAAGGCTTTGTTACAGTGGGCAGTCAGCTGTCATGCACTGCCGCTTGGAATATGCAGCTAAGCAAATTATTTTGTTATATCTTTGCTGATAATATATTTAACTATTTTCTGAATAACGACGTTTTTAGTGTATTGTGTAGGCAGATCTATTGACTTCGGAACTTCCCATTAGCTAGAGTCAAGGCTAGTTCCCTAGGTAGCTTCGGTTGGACACGAATCACGCGGTCGACCGGGAAATATGATAAAAAAGAAGGAAGGGGTACGTTTCTCGTTGTTGTGGCTGGAAGTCGTTTCTCTCGTTGGTCATCCGGATTCCGTAGGTCGCGCCCGCGCTTGCGGTTTTCGTCGGTGGCCGTTCTCGGGAGAGTTGGCCTACACCGCGGATTATTTAGTCTCCTGCTCTTTCCGTCCTCCGCCGAGCACTCCGAAAATGACGAAAAATATTGTCTAACGCAAATTACACAGTTGACGCGCACATTACGAAGGCTCGAAATCGCCGGGTTCCATTGTACAGAACTGCCTTTTATGGTCGCATTAAAAATGCGCTCGTTTGTGCTCTACATCGCGCGAGAAGTTTGTGTGTTGTACAAGATAGAAAACGCATTGATTGAAGCCGCTTTGTATCTTTGCCAGGTTTCACCCGTCGATATCGTTTGCCGGCGCACTGTATGAGGCGACGTGAAGTAGCTAGTATGCGGCAGAACCAGGAGAGATGTTGAAATTACAACTGCACACGCCACTGGAAACAGCCCTGGTGCTGTGTTTATGAGTGTGTTGCATAAAGAAAGTAACGTATCTGTCTGCTTTCAGGCACTTACTAGGATTCGTTCAAGTAGTAGTACACGTGATGGCATCGACGAAATTTCATGGGCGCTAAACATTCTGCGCGATTTGTCAATGAAACACCTGGGCTGAGTTAATGTCTTAGCAGTCAGTATTCGCGAGCTGCTTTAAAGCGACATCAACAGTTCATTTGGAGACTATTTTATAATTCCCGCCTTTCTTTTTCAGATTTCTCGGTTCAGAACCATTCCTGTAAGATATTGTGAATAAAATGTTTCGCTCAAAGTTGAAATGGGATTAAATGTATATCACTGTAAACTTTGGCTCAAAATATGAATTTTTGCAGCCATATTCACCAGACTTCCTCACTTATGTTCTTCACAACTTATGGGTATAGGTTCCGAAAAAATGCACATCACAGGATTATTTTAATGGGATTCGCTAAGTGATCTTGCCCAAGATGCTTCACGAATGATTGTTTTCCACTGCCTTCAACAGCGCTTGGGTTTATCACAACCAAAATTGAGAGCAAATCCTAAAACCCCATGTTCTACAAACACTGATATGTTTGGGGCCGTGTAGAAAGAAGAATTAACTCCGTACTCGCAACGTGACGATTGTCGATCCGGGACGCGATAATCACGTGTCGTCCCTTTCCAACGGGAGCGTGGCCTTCCGGGCGGCTGAAATTCTGACGTCGACAGCGCGCTCTGCCGTCACATCCGCTGCACGCTTTGCAGTGGCAGTGGCAGCACGGAGCTGCCACAAATAAATTTTAGATTTACTGTGAAACTTCTAAACTGTAATCGGGAACATATGTGCTTTGAGATGATTACGTTATGCGCAGAAAATTTTCGGATCCCCGCCCGGATCCATTGCGAAGTCACGCTCTAGCCTAGATGATTCGAAATGTCACGCACTGTGTGCGATTAACAAGCATGCGCTACACTGTAGCTGCTGCGTCGTAAAGATTCTGTGAGCTGTGCTACCAAATAACACCTCGCTGGTTCGGTGGGTGGCGGTGACTGTGATGAAGGTGCGCCGAGTTTGTGCTTCATAAGCCGTTGTATTATGGAGGTGCTGAGAACCCGTGCGAGATTCCCAGCCCAACTTTTCGAACCTGTGATTTTCCATTTCATCATCAGAGGATTTACTGCGTGACTTGATGTGTTCGTTTCTTTTTTGCTTTTTATTTACGCATTACGGTGTGCTTGACACCTGAACAAACACGTTTCCAATGCCTAAACGCAGCGCCGCTTATTTTTTGGTTTTCTTACTGACAAAGCCTGAGTGGCACTGTTTTCGTGTATCCGCTCAGCAAGCATAAAAAAAAGCTGATCATCTAAGGGTAATCTAGCAGACAAGGTTCCCACTGGTTAAATACGTTCAATAATGCCGGTAAAAATGCCTTTAAGACGAGAAACCGCGTGTAGTACTAACTAAATTAAAAAAAATGCCGACGCCGGCGCCGGTCTTTTCCGTATTGTAGCAAATACACCTGTTTAATTTAAATATATTCCACAGTTTTCCAGTTCTGAATATGATTTTGTTTCCTTTTTAAACTGCGTAAAGTTTCCAATAACAATGTTTTAGTAGCTTTTTGCGAAACTGCGGCTTGCGTTAAATGTGTGCTACAAGGCTTTCCGCTGAGGTGGCATGCCTGCGGTGGGAGCCGCTGTGTCGTTCGGACTCGTTACAGTTTCTGTTGCTTCAGGCATGTAGTCTGACTGCTGGTAGGCTGTATGCTTTCGATCCGGGAATTGGAATGTAGTGTGCCAGCTCTGCGAAGCAATTGTTGGTGGGTGAGCATCTTACCGGTAGTTGTGAAAGCCAAATATCGGGCTGTACTTCGTAACTCCTGAAAAAGTGGTGCGCAACATTATCTTTTGTGAACGCTTCTTTTTTTTTTTCGTGGGATGTAGGTATTCAGTGGGAAGGTGCCGTGCGTGACGTTGACTGTTCTAGATGACGAGCAGCTGTATTGCTTTCATTGCCGATGTGCTTCAAGCTGTACCCAAAAGGTCGACATGTCAACAGTGGACCTGTATTGTCTAATATTAATTGGTGCTTCCTGTATCTAGGCCAACCCACTAAGTTTCTCTGTATTAGTCTCCTGCGTTAGCAAACAAATCCCAATTGAGCTATATAAATCCAGCCCTGGAAAACCGGTTTCCGTAAGCGCAAACGTATTGCTAGAAAGACATCTAATAATGGTTAGTATAAGCAGTGTGACAACAAAATGTGGGATTCAAAAGCCTTTTTAAATACCCAATTAGTGCATTACGCCACGCTTTTTATTCCTATCGAGTCTGACGGTACGAGTCTGTAATAATTATACATGTTAATTTATCTGATTGTGTGTTTACTTAGCATGTATTAGGTACCGCACTTTTTTTTCATTAAGGCCAGACTGTGCGGGCAGACAGGCCAAAGAATGCTGACACATTAACACTGTTACAGTTCTCATTGAATTTTTTAGTGAAAAGAACTACTGAAATGGCCCCTAAATGCTGCTGGTGCGATACTGTTTTCACAATTTTCACAACAGTTCTTACAGTGTACACCATGTGCCCCTAGCAGACAGCCAGAGTGTTGTGGAGGCATGCACATAAAATTTCGATGCATATCAAATAATTTCGTACCACTGCATAGTTGCACGTTTTCTGAGAATGCCTAGACTGGAGCTATCTAATAAAAAGTACTGATTTGGTGCATAACTGTGTGTATTTTGTGAAGCAAGCAGTTTCGCGAAAAGAATTTTATTTCATGTTAGCGGAAAGTGATTAGCTTTGTGCCTGATAGCCCTTACACGACCTTTCGGTTGATCAGCGCCTTGTGATGGAGTGATACAGCAAACTCGGCGAGAGTAGCCGCATGCGCACTAAGCAAAGGCCGCTGCTGCCATCGTCTGCTAGGCTGTTCCAAGAGCAGATGGCCGCACCCCCCCCCCCCCCCCCCCCCGATTTTTGTGATTTGCTTATTACGCTGCCTGCCATACTCGAAAGTTTTCGAGACCGGGTACGTGGCGCCAAATGAAAACAGAGTAATTAGCGTTGGCGAACGAATCTTGCGCTGAACGAACTTTGCGTTTGGCAACGCTGATTACTCTGGTTTCAGTTGGCGCCACGTGCCCGGTCTTGAAGAAAAATTTCGAGTATGGCAGGCAGTGTGATAAGCGAATAACCAAAAACGCCAAATTTGGAATAACCAAATTA
The DNA here is from genome assembly GCA_013339765.2 of Haemaphysalis longicornis. NCBI lineage: Eukaryota > Metazoa > Arthropoda > Arachnida > Ixodida > Ixodidae > Haemaphysalis > Haemaphysalis longicornis. Next base: position 123,441,553 of record CM023452.1, on the reverse strand, counting down.
CCCTTTCAGAGCTCTTGCTGTTGCCCGCGGGGACCCAGAGAGAACTGTAGCCGATGAATTTTGTAAAATGGTAATTCAACCAGAGTGTCGAGACAAACTCTCTGGAATATAGAACCTCCGTGCAGATTGCCAACGACGAGGTGCATCAGAAGCTATCTCCCGCACCCGCAAATAGATTGTCCTTTTACGATCACTGAACTACAAAGTGCACTTGCTTCATGCCCTAACAAAAGGCTCCCTGGGCCCGATGGCATCACGTATTGCTATGCTTGGAATCTTGGCCCAAAACGGGTACGTCCACACGGCTAGCTTTATTCTAACACTTTGTGGAGTCAAGAAGCTGTTCCGGAATCTTGGAAGACAGCGCGGTCTCAATGCAATTCTCAAAGCCCGGCAAGACACCATTGTCGCTTGAGTCTTTCCGTCCAGTGAGGCTGACAAGCTGTTTGTGCAAACTTATGGAGAAAATGATTGCGGCAAGGCTTCAATGGTTGTGTGATGTGCCACAAGTGTTCCCTGAATGCATGTCGGAATTTCGATGGAAGCGTTCATCAAATTGACGCAGTACTTGATATTGTGACATGGGTCGAGCATGAGCGCAAGTCGGGGGAACATAACAATTGCGGTTTTTTTGGATATAAAGCGCGCGTTCGACACATGCCAGTCACATTCACATCCTGCAGAGTATGTTGCAGATGGGCATACATGGGCGAGCTCTGAGATGGATACAAGAATTTCTTACCAACCGAAAAGTTTTCATGGAAACATCGAACGGTCGTACCTCCGAGCACGTTACTTCTCAGGGTGTACCACAGGGTAGTGTCCTCAGTCCTTTCCTATTTAATTGTGTCATGGTCAACTTACCACGCAGATTGCCACCAGGCTTGCAGCATTCCATCTACGCCGACGATGTCTGCATATGGGCGTCGGTCCCAATCCCCTCGTCCTTCAGTCCATCTTACCGGAAGGTTTAAACTAGTGTGCGAAACTTCCTAAAAGAGTGTGGGATGACGTTATCGTACACAAAAACAGCCGTGTTGCCTTTCACGAGGAAGCAACTAAAAACGTTCATTCTCTCCCTTGAAGGTCAACGTATTAAAACCGTAAAAGAACATCGCTTTCTGGGTGTAACATTAGATCGGCAACTTTCCTGGGCTGCACACATCAAGATGCTTGAAGGAAATGTCAATCCAATTATTAATAGTCTTCGTAGGCTTACGGGCACATCATGGGGTGGACGTACATCATCACTACTACAGGTTCACTCTGCATTAATTAGGCAAAGAATTGCGTATTCAGCGCCAATTCTGCACGGGCTTTCCAACACCGCTGAAGAAAGACTTCAAAAGTTGCTGGCTAGGAGTTTGCGCGTTTGTTTGGCTGTTCCCAGACCATCGTCAAGTCCTCTTGTAATTGCTGAAGCTCGCCAGCCTCCCTTCCCAGTGATGCGAACTGTAGAAACGTGTCGGCATTTTTTTCGATTATCAACCCAGCATTCCCGCCATCATATCTTAAACAAGGTCTTTTAGAAAGGAAAGGTTGTAGGATGCACAGGACGCTTGAGGCAAATATAAGCATTTTACCTATGTACGAGGTTTGGCCAGGTGATCCTGTGTATCCGCCATGCTTCTTCCAAGTCCTGCTATTCAGTTAACTGTGCAGGGTCTATTCCGAAAAGAGGATTGGCGTGCTGTCGCTGCTCAGCAACTGTCTCTTTGTCAAATATATATGCTCTACCCTGGCTTCACACATGTGTACACAGACGGGTCTTGTCTACCCTACCTCCTCTACATCTGCTTTTGTATACCGACCCTACACTATGAACACAAAATTAGGCTGTCCCATTTAAACTTCCTCAACTACGGCAGAACTTACGCTGTTCTGTTGGCCTTTGCGGTTCATCGGCAGTTGTGGCAGTTCCACAAAATCGGTTGATTCTATCTGACTCTCAAGCAGCATTAGCATCTATGAAAGATACTAGCAATGCTTTCAACGATTCATTGGTGTATGAAAGTTTGAAAGCATTAACGAGAGCCTCTGAGGTGCACCAATTGTGTTTCAATGGATTCCTGGCACTTGCAATATTCCCGACAATGCAGCGGCAGATGTGGCAGCTCGCCAAGCGCACCAATTTCCAACCTCCGACATATTGCCCCTCTACATTTCGGACTTGCGACATATGGTTGACGAACGGTCCCAAAGTGCCTGCTCTTTTGAGTTGATCCTTACTACGATTCCAATTCCAACACTACATCTAGATGCTAGAGACGCTTACTACACGCTTGCGTATTGGCACTGCTACACAAAGCACTTTCTCCACAAAATCGGCAAAGTTCAAGTGGCAAGATGTTTATGTGGTCATCCTGATGAACTGATTCATTCATGTAATCTTAGAATGTCCCCGACATGACGATGCCAGGAGAACTTTAAAAGTGTGCTCATGTCCTTAGACAATAGGCCGTTTAACCTCGCCAAGTTCTCGGACCATGGACAACACCCCACGTCAGCGACGGCGTTCTTTTTCTGCCTCTTAAACTCTTTCTAGAGAGCTGCTTTATTGGACTTTTATTAGTAGGAAATGTTCCTCTACTTTGGTTATTATTGCGCTTAGAGTCTCCCAACCATGACTGCCCACACTACGTTTTATTGCGTTCTTTCTCGTTGTGCCGTTTTTTCTTCCTCCATTCTGTACTGCACATTGTGACTTCTTAGTGTGTGATTGTTTGTAATTCTTCTTTGTGCTTTGTGATCTCGCTGTTGTGTGGACGTTTCCCCTAACCACCATCAGTGTCTACATAGTTGCTGACTCTATTAAAGGACACCAGGGACAAATTTGTGTTTGCAGTATATTGTGTGCATTGACTCCATGAATCATTGCAAGAACTCTCCCGCAAGAGCTGCCTTCCCCGAACTGGCCAGTGAGTTTGAGACTCTTGAAATGTCTATTACGAACAGTAACTTACGCGAGAAGGAGTAACCGGCGCTTCTATAAAGCGTCAACCTCTCCTTTTTTACCACCAGGTATTAAAGAATAAGAACCAAAAACGGGGCGGCCGTCTGCTCTTGGAAAAGTAGACGAAACATAACGCGCTATTCTATTTCGTCTACTTTCTAACGGGGCATGGCCTTCGGGGCCTCTGACGTATCTGACGTCGAGGCCCCGCAGCCGTCACATCCGCTACACGCTTTTTAGGGGCAGTAGCAGCAACGGAGCTGTCCCAAATAGATTTTAAAATTGGTCTGTAGAGCTTCGATGATTTTGTTAACCACCCAAAAAGTTTTGAAACCACGCCAGCATCCATTGCGCAGTCACGCGATAGCCGATCCGAAATGCTTTGTGCCAGCTGGTGACAGCTGCCATGGTGTGTGCCAGCTGTGCAACATGCTACCACCTGGCTTACGGTCTTGCCTTCCCCTCCTCACTGTCCGTCTTCAACAACGTTAAATTGCCTTTTCACGTGCACTGGATCCCTGGTCACGCAGACGTTGCAGGGAACGAACGCGTTCATCATCTTGCCCGCGAAGCTCTCCTCGGGGTCCCTGTCGACGCTCGTGACACAAATCCTTGTCCTCCCCCTCCGCTCCTCACCTTGGCAGACATTCTAAGCACACGCCGCATGTTCCCTCCCCTCCATTTCGGGCTTACCCGTCGCGAGCAAGTAGGAATTCGGCAGGCGCAAACATATACACTGCACACACTCACTCGGCTCCATCTCTTCCAATGCAAGTCAGACACCCCTGTCCCACTCTGTCCCCTCTATCTTATTCCCCCCTACCCAGGACCACATTCTGAGGGAGTGACCCTACAACCCTGCCCAACCATACAATTACACCGAAGAGTGGCTGGCTGTTGCGGTAACTCTACAAGAGCAACGGGAACTGGTCGCCCACATAATCAGGACACTCAGCGGCCGCCTGGACCGAGGCGGCTGATTCACCCCACCATCACTCGAACAATAAAGTTTCTATCTATCTATCCCGGTTCTGTGTGCGCAACCCCAGAACTGCCCGCTGGGTTGGGTGGGTGGTTGTGACTTTTAAAAATTGCGTGTTGTGCTTCAGAATACTAACCATTGTCCGAAGCTGAAGGATGGTGCGAGATCCCTAGCCACAAGTTTTGGAGCTCGGTATTGTCCGTATCCCCGCCAGGAAATTTTCTACGTTACGTGATGGGTCTGTTTTTTTATTTACGCACAAAGATGGGCGAACATGTTTCGTATGTCCAAACGCATCGCCGTTTATCAGGGATTTTGTAGTGATCAAGGCGGAGCTGCCCTATATGTTGTTGTATGCACGCTGAAAGAATGAAACCAGGATTTTCATCTCAGTTAAGAAAGCGTACCAGATTTCCACTGGTTGAACAATGTCATGTCGAGATTAACAAAGTCTGCAGTTTTGCCGTTATGTTACAGTGAATTTGTTTATGCCTGCTGTACTTACTCAGCTTGCGCACTGCCAGCGATTATGGCCAGACAATTGCACGGGCTCGACGGGTTGAATGTGTAACTGAAGTTCGTTAGCGCGAGTGGTAAAAAATGAATTAAAGTGCTGCCATCTGAAATATTTCAAATAGTACTAAAAAGGGAAGTACACCTTTGGGCAAATTTGTACTATTGCTTAGTTTCTAGCAAAAGTTTCTCTGTTCAGAAGATAAATTTTGTTTCATAATTTTTTACTTTGCATGTAAATTTTTAAACTCCACTGGTTTTACTAACCGACACTGTTACATTGTTATGTTTATATCCACAGAATGCGCTTGAATACAAAACATTTTTTGCGAGTAATTCCCCTGATTTCTTTTCGATTTCGTAGCTAGTAGAGCGTGGACAAGAGTGACTAGTAAACAATATTTGTGTGGCACTGCATTTCAGGCAGCAATACACTACTCTAGCTGTAGAGCTCTCCACAAGATTCATGGCCACGCTGGCTCCTGCTAGCACAAAAACTTGTGTCCTCCAAACCTGCTCTTCGATGGGTTCCATACAGCTCTTTCGTAGCTTGCAGTTGTGCAACGCTTAGTGTTCACAAAGCTGGTGCAATGGGGCTATTGTTTGGGTGACCAAACATTTTTTTAGTTCATCTGTATATTTATGCATTAAAAGTGCAGTGCACTTTTGTGCAGTGCACTTTTTGATTCTCAGTGAAATGTAATGCCAATGGAGTTTGCAAACGTAAACTCTGTGAACAACGTAAATGCCTTTACAAACGTAAGTGCTGTGAACACCCTTTTCTCTGCAAATACAATTAAGGTGCTTTGAAGTACACAGTTTACAATTATTTTTGCATGTCCATAAATATGAAGCAGTGATATTCGAAACTGCAGTTGCAGCAAAGTGTAACTTATTGTTCGCAATTTCATGTCCCATTATCTGCATAATTATGACAATCACCAGAACCATTGTGTACAGATTTCTTACCTGCTGGATACAGATAGTTTGCCTTAGCTCTATTTTCTCTGTTGAAGAACTTGCAGGGTGTGTAATACTTGCTGTGTTTTCCGTGCCAAATATTACCACAATAAAATACTAGTAATGCTAATAGCCATGTATCGGTGGAATAACTGATTGAAACGTACCTTTTTTGTGGAATTGAAGTGCTGAAAGATGCACTCACAACGGCTGTATACAAGTGCCTTGACTTTATGGGTGCCTTAAGTCAACGACCAAGTATAGTACATGAAATATCTTTTGCTCAATACTGTAGTGTACTACAACCAGCAAATAGGCAACAAAGTTGGGACTCAGTGGTCGTTCGCACAGTTTCTGTACAAGAAACCAAGAATGCGTAAGTTTTACCAAGAACTACGTGGCGGTTCATACACATTCTACTACATCATGCAAGATGGGAAGGAAATAAAGTCCTACAATATTTTTTTATTCCCTGCAAAAAAAGGGTCGTCGGTCACAAAGCAGAATTAAAACTTCAGTTCCATCAGTTCAAGTAAAATATTTACCCTTTAATGTCCCTCTAAAGAACGTTGACGGGCAAAATTCAGCCTTGCCGTAAATTTTTTATGAGTGACGTTGCTTTGTTTGCAAAAATGAAAATGAATAGCTCTGGTCAACTTCAGACATTTGACACTTGCCACGGAAACTTTTCAGGACTTAAAAGAAAATTTAGGTGTAACAATAGGCACTAAAAACCTTTAATAGGCACAACCAAGGCAATTTTACGTTTAGTCTGTCGTGTCAAATTAGGAGCATCTGTCTAAAAGTAATGCCATTGAAAGAGTGTAGTGTAGGTTGATTTTCACTGTTCCAATGCATTGATTGCACTTTTTTTGCAGCATCAGATCTACCTTTTGCCTTGCGACTGGAAGGTTGCGTATGACTCGGTATTTTTGCGTCTTGTTTGGCTCTGTATTTGTGACTGTGGCCATCTCTTGACGCTGCTTTTCTAGTACATCCCCCCTGGGAAAACACACAATTGTATATATACTCAGCATCAATCACCAATCGCCTATTTAAGTCCACTACGGAGGGAAGGCCTCTCCCATTGACCTCCAAATGCTCCTGTCCTGAGCCACCGGAGTCCATTCTTTGCCCCCAGATTTTTTTACTTCGCTCTCCATCGAGTTACCTTGGTACTAATGGTTGTCATTTCATCTTATTACATGGTCAGCCCAAGTCTACTTTTTCGTAAGTAAGAACTATACTATCCTACACGCGAGCTTGTTTCCCAATCCAAAGCAGCTCTTTTTCTGACCCTAAGCGTTTCTCCCAACGTTCTTCATTTCATTGCATATTCGGCAAAGATTAGTTTTCTATCTGGTTTCTAAAGTAAGCCACCGTTCTGCCATATCTCATCACCGGCAGCCTGCATTGGCTGTACACTATTCTTTTTAGTGCTGCTATGCACGCTGCTTACGTAAATATTCTTCCACATGCCACGCTGACACTAGTGAATGCATACATTTTGATGTTCCTGCGTGACATCTTTCAGTTCTTGTACAATATTCTCATTATCTATTGTAATGCGATAGCATATTTTTGGGAGTAGGAGTCTCTTTTGTTACCTCTTTGACTTCCTTTCTTTATTAAAAAAATTGAATAAACCACTTTCAAACGCTTTGGGCCAAACTTATGTACGAGAAGTGGTGGTGTCGTTCAGGCTTTGAGGATGTTGACAGGTACTGAAACTAAATATTAAACTATAAAAAATGTAGAAGTAAAGAAAGCTCTCATTCAGTCTAGCTGAGGACAGAGTGTCACATAATTAGAATTCTAGCTTTAATTTTTGATTTTCGGCAATGCATCCTGTAAGGCAAACCGGAATATTGCTGAATTACAGCTATATATTTCCATGTGTTCACCAACTCAATTAAATGTGTAGACCCATGTCATATTGATAAACAGTGTGTTATTGCTGAAGTTACTCATAAATATACATGCCCTTTATTGTGCCGGGCTTTTTTGTATGGCTGGTGACAAGATATTAATGGTGAAAAAAGATTGAAGCAAAGAAATCCCCCTAAATTCACAGAATTGGGGTCAGTACATCACGGCGGAAAATTTTTTGGTATAACATTGGATGAGCATGGCCCCTTGAAAAGGACGCGGCTTCCGTGCGATCAAACACGTTTATCCAGCATCAGGCACACAAACAAACCCTTGGCGTTAGCTTCTTAAGGAAAGCAGAAGTGATGAGTCATTTTCTAAAGCACTGCATATGCATCCAGTGCTTCCTCAGAGAGGGAGGCGACCAGCTGCAGAAAGGTTTAGGAGTGAGGCTTAGTGGAAACGTTATTTGGAAAGCACTAGAGGTTAGTAAAAGAAGGTAGTGTTGTTAGTGCAAAAAAGCAGAGAAACAATGAGAAAGCATGATACGAAGTCGAAGCACCGTAAAAGTACAAGAGCGGAAACAGATTTAAGGCTTAAATCATAGACTGTCATGTTTCAAGAACGCCTTTGGTGATCATGGTGAAACCGAAGCTCGAACGAACAACTTCCACCAGAAGCAAGGATTGCAGCGGGACGGAGCGCTACTATAATTTAAATTTTATTTAAAAAACACACGAACCTATATAGATGAAGTAAGTACATACAATAATATGCTGAATCACTGGGGCCAGACACAAGTTAACCTTTTGTTAGGTAATATCAATGCTTTACTGGTCACGAAACTGCTACGTAACTCAATAGGAGAGCTTCATATGCCGCGTTAGGCCGCCGCGCGGTGGCGCCACCCTCTCACTGAGGTCACTCCTCTGGCGGCGTTGCGCTGGCTCGAACGGCGGAGTCGCGGCGAGTTGTGTTTGTTTTGTGCGGAGAAAAACATGTAACGTGCATCTCGCGCTCTTGTCATGCCACTTAAGTAGTGCAACGACGATGCCTAAGATGTGTTGTATCCCGGGATGTCGTTCCTTGTACAACGATATCACAGAAAATGTTTCCTTGCTATGTTGACCGGGCGAAGGGGAGCTGCGAGAGAAATGGAGGCGCGCCATTCCAAGGCAAGAAAAGGGAGATTTCAGCTTCGATTATAAGTCTGTGACAGTGCGTGGAAATGCACTGTGTGTGAGAATGGAAAAAACAATGTGCCCTTTTGAGAGCATCGCGGACCTAGAATTGTACAAGGCTATCTTAAAGCCAGATTTTTGTCATATCAGTCAAATTGTAGCGGTGCATCATTACCTGTTTGCAAACTTGTAGTACCTTGCGCTCAGGCTCGCGTGTAAAAAAAATTCCCGCGCCCTCCCGCGAGGGCAACACGAGTAAATGCAGAGCATTGGGGCCTCAGTACTGATTGAAGGCAGTGTTGCTTCCATCGCTTCTTCCGTGATGCTGGAGTAGCAGACACGAGTAAACGTGGGCACGATCGTCAACCAAGGAAGGAAGGAGCAACGCAGTGACTGAAACACGAGCGACCGCTAGCTGCTATATTTGCAGCGCGCGCAGTAGAGGGAGAGCAGTACGGGGGGGGGAGAGCGCGCATGCGCAAGCAGCGCTGTCCCTTCAAAGCCCCACCGCGCTGCTATCACGCACCTGTTACGGCGAGACCGCGATGGAGCGAACGGGCTGACTACGACGCATGCGCGCGCCAGCTGCTGTTGAGAGAGAGGAGGGAAGGAGAGGTGCACCTGTTGCGGACGCGGAACTGTTGACACCGTCCGACGCAGGAACAGGCGAGGCTAAGAAATGCTTTGCATATAAAAGCTCTGGGACGTCCTTGTGCTTTTACTTTTCATATTTGCGCGAATTGTCCCTTATGGTTCATCTTGTTTGTTTGTAATTGCGCGTGGCCGGTTCCGGTTTTTTATCTGGCCTTTCAACCGGAGCGCCCGTTTGCTCGTTTTGTCGTACGTCCCGTCGGGCATTATTGTTTGATATAAAAAGGGTGCTACCTTGTCGCCAACTTAATTTTTTGTTTCTTCGACAATGGTTTCGATCCCATTTCCATGCATCTGAAATTATTAACGTTCCGAGAGTAATGCATGCATAGCAAACGCCGCGCAACTCACTTTATTGACGTTCATCTGTGCACGTCACAGTGCGGACTGCTTCTTCGACGTTTGCGTTTCATTATACTATCCTGTAGAACAGGAGCTCGCTAGCTCACTGCGTTTAGAAAAGCTTTGCGTCGTTCTTGGCTACGTGGCAATATTCTGTTTCCTCCGTGTGCTCCACATCGCAGCGCGAAAAAATAAATTTTTGTACGCTGGACCACGCTCTCTTGTTTCCCTTCGTAACATTGAATTTTTGTTGCGTGTGGTAAAATCAGTTTTATTGTTCTTTTTTCGCTTCCTGTTTTTGCAAGGATTAAAAAGCCTGGAAGCGGAAAGACACATGGTGCAACATATATCTCTTCGTGTTTTGATCCTTCGCGTTTTTGCAGCGTTTTTAGATGTTCTCAATTATGTACCCACTCATTGAAACGGCAGTACTATTGGGCTATCTCTTTTAGTATTCTGTGCATTCCAGAGCAATCAACGCATTCATTAAGCTAGTCTGAACGATGCGTACTTGGTTTCTTTCAGTTTTTTTTATTGTATTATCGATAGGCCCGCAGCAGTCTGTGACTACGCAGCTACCGTATGAGTGGTATTTACAACTTTTGCTTTAGGAAAAGAAGAAATAGAGATTTAAAAATCCGAAAACACGACGGCGCAGCGCTTAAGCCAGAGCACGCAGAAGCCGTTGGCGTTCGCGGCAGAAGTCTACGCGAATTTACTACGAAAAATAAAACCCAATTGAAGGCAGGTGATGACTGGACTATCCATCTCTAACTACTTCCAAAAAAAAAACACACTTAATCAGCGCGCAGACACCCAAAGCAGCGAGCGTTTGCACGCCAAGAGCAGGCCTTGCCAATACACCGCGAAAGCGGCGGCTGGATGGCCTACGTGCGGCCGTGGGGTCCTGTAGTGGCGCGCTCGGTCCCTATATGAAACGAGCGCCGAAGTTTCGTGACCAGTAAAGCATTGAAGGACTCTGCCTTTTGTTAGGTAATATAAAGCATTGAAGGAGTCTGGCAATACCCATATAGTCTACTTCAAGATTAGAAAGAGATACGGAGGGGGAACTCAAACACTTACAACCCATTTTCGCAATTGGAGCTGCCTCCCAAATTTCGCGCTTCTTTTGTTCACGGTATCAACGTAAGATGATGTTGAAGTTGATGACGTTTGATGTTGATGTTTTGTGTTGTGCCCCTGGTAAGACTTCTCGTGTTTGCGCGGCTGTTGAAAAGATCACGTCATGCTCAGGGTACGGCCTTTGTTCTGTCAAACACACTCATTCGTATGTTGGCTCCGCGTGACGGTGGTTTATAGGATACAGCTGAAGTGCAAATGTGCCTATATCGGGCAAACTGAACGCTGTTTGAGTATCCCGCGGCGTGAACATGAAAGGGCCCTAAAAACAGATAAAATTTCAAACCTGCCGCGCATTGCTTCTCGTGTGGATGTTGTCCCTCGTTCAATGAAACCAGGCGCGCAGGCAGGATTTTTTTTTGGGGGGGGGGGCAATAGTTGTTTTCAAGCAGCACCCCCCCCCCCCCCGACAGAAAAAAAGTGAGGTAGTTTGTAGGCGCCCTTAAAGGGTATGAAGACAAAATACATGTTTGTTTCAATTGGGAACCATGACCATACAGGCTGCTCCGCTGAGAAGGTTTGCTGCCCCAACTGCAGCAAAAAGAACAAATCCACATGTGCTGCGTGATCAGCGCTTCCTGATGAGAAGGCTCTTTATGAGCTCAAGACTGCTAACAATGCTTATTACAAGTCAGAAAAATCAGCTTTAATGCAAGGGCGTTGCACAGGGTGCAAGGAAGCTTGGACCAATCAAGCGGCTGGTACAATGTTGTATAACTTTGGAAACGAATTTTCGGCCTTACCGGTTCCTGAACGCAGGTCACAGCAGCCGCCCCCTGCTGCAGCATCAATGGCAGAGCGCTCTCCAGCAGCTCAGAATGATTCTACTCCATGGCACGCGGAACCACCTGCATTTACAGGGGTGCCTGTGAAAGCCCCGGCTACGACTCTAGCTACTCGGTCTTCAGTTTCTGCTCACCGAGCTTCACAGCAACATCGGCATGAATCAAAAAATGAACGAAACCCTGCAGGCCTTTCTTAGGTGTTGTCCACTATCGTGGAGGCTCTGCGCATCGTCCTCGCTCCCCTTTCATCTCCGATAGCCGCGGCTATTTTGAAGCTCCTTGACTTCGCACCGGCCTTCCTCACAAAATGGTGGTAGCAGTCCCTATAGAGCAGGAAACTCGCGACAACGCAAAACTCCCAACGTGAACTCCCCCAGACATCCTACAGTAATCATGCCGGGGCCTTGCAAACATAATCGGAGAACTGAAATTCCTAGAGCACAAAAGTAAGCTACAGATATGGGCACTGCTCTTGCATCAACATAATGCATCACACACACTACATGGCTTTTTTGGGTACCGTTTTCTACCGTAGACTTTTGGCGCAAAAATAATGTCAATCCCGGCAAGGCTGCGGTGTATGAAGCTACGCAATACCCACGTAAACAGTTAGACCTTAATGCTTGGGGTAACACAAATGAGGAGGTCGTTTCTGTTCACGTATACGTCTTCAGCCTGGTACGGTGATACTCGTCTCAACCTATATGCGCCCTGCGCAATCGGCCCGTATATGTCTCGGCGAATTTGCCCATTTAATAATAGAGTACCCGGCGCACCATTTTTATCGGCGGTGGCTTTATTGCACCCCACATGAAATGTAGATACGCTATGACGTCCCGGCCTGGCACAAAAATTTGACACTTTTTTTCAACGCCACCCATCCACTTCTCAAGTCTCCTTTCACGCCTACCCGCACAACTACTACACATTCTCCCGATCTAACGTAATGGATGGGAAATAGGGTGCCCTACTGGCAGGTACAGCATGACACCTCGGGCAGTGATCACATCCCCACAGTTATTGATCTACGCCCGCACACTAATTTCAAGATAAAGGAAAGGTATTTATTACCACCTGGGACACATTCCATTGACTTACTGCGTGCGTCAATCTATCGGGATCTACATTACGCAGTAAACTAACTCAAAAGCTAAATGAGGCTAATGTGGGAACATGGGTAGAGCAGGCGAAACCGAACCCTGATGTAAACCTCCCTAATTTGTGGGCCGCTCGAACAAAAAAGCAGATTTTACTGCTCGAGGAGATCCGGACTGCAATTAGGACAGGAGCAGGGTTAACCGTCTTACAGCCAAATCCTGACAATACCAAATTTTTCTTCCAAGGGAAAGTTGGCAACACTGGTGCGGCGGCATAAATGGTCGTAAATCTAATGGGACACTTTGGAGCACATTCACAGCAATGGGAAAGGGAGTGAACCCCCTGATCCTGTGGAAATTTCCCGTCTTGCGGCTGAGGAGACTCCACAAGAATTTGCCAAATGGGCAGGTCGACAATTCTTCCCTCTATTGGCGGTGAGAGCTTTGAGTGGCGCCCCCTGGCTGTGACGTCGGCTTAGAGATTCGCGCCGCTGTCGTCTGCTACACTCCGCTTGTGAGGGGCAACAGTGCCTGGCTAGAAATCGCCCGTTTCGTTGCTGTAGTGCGTTAAAAAGCGTATTTCTAGCGACTCAGTCATTTTGCCAGCTTCTGACGCATCTGAATAATTTGAAGCTGTATCCTCCACAAGTGTTCAACACAGGAAGAGATAGAGAACAACTTTCTTCAGAGTATCGGTCAGAAGATCGTGTGCAACTCGCCCTTTCTTGCTTATTCGCGAGGATCAGCGATCAGAGCTTCTCGATAAGTATTCAATATGCCTAGGCTTCCCTGCAGTATTTTTGAGATGCTCCTATGAAGACTCAACAGTCTCATACTACGTACCAAGCAGCGGCCTCTACACGCTCATCGCACAGCAGGAAATAAAGCGGGTTTCTTCTGTTTCTTTAGTTGTTGTCTTGTATGGGATTATTGTTTCCTGCTTTTTTTTTTCTGCCCAACGCAATAATTTTTCTGCGCCGTCACCAACTTCTTATTAGGAGGTTTTGGGATGTTTGTGAGCCTCACAAAGGTCGTGTGGATATTTCCTTCATTTTGTATGGCATACATTGCCTTCTTTACAAATTTGCTTTCATTACGTCTGCGTGCAAGAAGGTGCACATCCGCAGCGTGCTTTGTTTATTCCCATGCAAATACAATGAGAAGGTTTGTGCTACGGCACCGTGATCGCGCCCTAAACGACGTGGTGTACAGTACTCGAAGGCGGCTTTTGTGCTCCGAATTTCTATCGTAATTATATCTTTATCATAACGAACTGACTCTCAACTCGAACAATGATGACATGATTACGGTGTTGAAGGCATGATATACTCGCTAACTTACGTAAAAATAGTATACCTGCATATATTACAAGACTCGAAACCGAAGAAGAATTCTAAGTAGCTCTTTATTGCTTTTAGACCCTTCCAAGCGCGAAGAACAAATCCTATTCTACTCGGGATGGCGTTCTATCTTTTGAAGAAAATTACTTTTACTCTCTTGCCTGGACTGAGGACCCCGGGCCCCCTAACCAGATCGATTTAATTGTTAAACAAAGTTTTCCCCTAATGCCCCTACTCCATTCCTGACAGTGCGTGGAAATGCACTGTGTGTGAGAATGGAAAAAACAATGTGCCCTTTTGAGAGCATCGCGGACCTAGAATTGTACAAGGCTAACTTAAACCCGGATTTTTGTCATATCAGTCAAATTGTAGCGGTGCATCATTACCTGTTTGCAAACTTGTATTACCTTGCGCTCAGGCTCGCGTGTAAAAAAAATTCCCCGCCCTCCCGCGAGGGCAACACGAGTAAATGCAGAGCATTGGGGCCTCAGTACTGATTGAAGGCAGTGTTGCTTCCATCGCTTCTTCCGTGATGCTGGAGTAGCAGACACGAGTAAACGTGGGCACGATCGTAAACCCAAAGGGAAAGGAAGGAGCAACGCAGTGACTGAAACACGAGCGACCGCTAGCCGCTATATTTGCAGCGCGCGCAGTAAGGGAGAGCAGTACGGGGGGGGGGGGGCGCGCATGCGCAAGCAGCGCTGTCCCTTCAAAGCCCCACCGCGCTGCTATCACGCACCTGTTACGCCGAGACCGCGATGGAGCGAACGGGCTGACTACGACGCATGCGCGCGCCAGCTGCTGTTGAGAGAGAGGAGGGAAGGAGAGGTGCACCTGTTGCGGACGCGGAACTGTTGACCCCCGTCCGACGCAGGAACAGGCGAGGCTAAGAAATGCTTTGCATATAAAAGCTCTGGGACGTCCTTGTGCTTTTACTTTTCATATTTGCGCGAATTGTCCCTTATGGTTCATCTTGTTTGTTTGTAATTGCGCGTGGCCGGTTCCGGTTTTTTATCTGGCGTTTCAACCGGAGCGCCCGTTTGCTCTTTTGGGTCGTACGTCCCGTCGGGCATTATTGTTTGATATAAAAAGGGTGCTACCTTGTCGCCAACTTAATTTTTTGTTTCTTCGACAATGGTTTCGATCCCATTTCCATGGATCTGAAATTATTAACGTTCCGAGAGTAATGCATGCATAGCAAACGCCGCGCAACTCACTTTATTGACGTTCATCTGTGCACGTCACAGTGCGGACTGCTTTTTCCCGACGTTTGCGTTTCATTATACTATCCTGTAGAACAGGAGCTCGCTAGCTCACTGCGTTTAGAAAAGCTTTGCGTCGTTCTTGGCTACGTGGCAATATTCTTTTTTCCTCCGTGTGCTCCACATCGCAGCGCGAAAAAATAATTTTTGTACGCTGGACCACGCTCTCTTGTTTCCCTTCGTAACATTGAATTTTTGTTGCGTGTGGTAAAATCAGTTTTATTGTTCTTTTTTCGCTTCCTGTTTTTGCAAGGATTAAAAAGCCTGGAAGCGGAAAGACACATGGTGCAACATATATCTCTTCGTGTTTTGATCCTTCGCGTTTTTGCAGCGTTTTTAGATGTTCTCAATTATGTACCCACTCATTGAAACGGCAGTACTATTGGGCTATCTCTTTTAGTATTCTGTGCATTCCAGAGCAATCAACGCATTCATTAAGCTAGTCTGAACGATGCGTACTTGGTTTCTTTCATTTTTTTTTTATTGTATTATCGATAGGCCCGCAGCAGTCTGTGACTACGCAGCTACCGTATGAGTGGTATTTACAACTTTTGCTTTGGGAAAAAGAAGAAATAGAGATTTAAAAATCCGAAAACACGACGGCGCAGCGCTTAAGCCAGAGCACGCAGAAGCCGTTGGCGTTCGCGGCAGAAGTCTACGCGAATTTACTACGAAAAAAAAAACCCCCAATTGAAGGCAGGTGATGACTGGACTATCCATCTCTAACTATTTCCCAAAAAAAAAACACACTTAATCAGCGCGCAGACACCAAAAGCAGCGAGCGTTTGCACGCCAAGAGCAGGCCTTGCCAATACACCGCGAAAGCGGCGGCTGGATGGCCTACGTGCGGCCGTGGGGCCTGTAGTGGCGCGCGCGGTCCCTATATGAAACGAGCGCCGAAGTTTCGTGACCAGTAAAGCATTGAAGGACTCTGCCTTTTGTTAGGTAATAAAAGCATTGAAGGAGTCTGGCAATACCCATATAGTCTACTTCAAGATTAGAAAGAGATACGGAGGGGGAACTCAAACACTTACAACCCATTTTCGCAATTGGAGCTGCCTCCCAAATTTCGCGCTTCTTTTGTTCACGGTATCAACGTAAGATGATGTTGAAGTTGATGACGTTTGATGTTGATGTTTTGTGTTGTGCCCCTGGTAAGACTTCTCGTGTTTGCGCGGCTGTTGAAAAGATCACGTCATGCTCAGGGTACGGCCTTTGTTCTGTCAAACACACTCATTCGTATGTTGGCTCCGCGTGACGGTGGTTTATAGGATACAGCTGAAGTGCAAATGTGCCTATATCGGGCAAACTGAACGCTGTTTGAGTATCCCGCGGCGTGAACATGAAAGGGCCCTAAAAACAGATAAAATTTCAAACCTGCCGCGCATTGCTTCTCGTGTGGATGTTGTCCCTCGTTCAATGAAACCAGGCGCGCAGGCAGGATTTTTTTTTGGGGGGGGGGGGCAATAGTTGTTTTCAAGCAGCACCCCCCCCCCCCCCCGAAAAAAAAAGTGAGGTAGTTTGTAGGCGCCCTTAAAGGGTATAAAACAAAATACATGTTTGTTTCAATTGGGAACCATGACCATACAGGCTGCTCCGCTGAGAAGGTTTGCTGCCCCAACTGCAGCAAAAAGAACAAATCCACATGTGCTGCGTGATCAGCGCTTCCTGATGAGAAGGCTCTTTATGAGCTCAAGACTGCTAACAATGCTTATTACAAGTCAGAAAAATCAGCTTTAATGCAAGGGCGTTGCACAGGGTGCAAGGAAGCTTGGACCAATCAAGCGGCTGGTACAATGTTGTATAACTTTGGAAACGAATTTTCGGCCTTACCGGTTCCTGAACGCAGGTCACAGCAGCCGCCCCCTGCTGCAGCATCAATGGCAGAGCGCTCTCCAGCAGCTCAGAATGATTCTACTCCATGGCACGCGGAACCACCTGCATTTACAGGGGTGCCTGTGAAAGCCCCGGCTACGACTCTAGCTACTCGGTCTTCAGTTTCTGCTCACCGAGCTTCACAGCAACATCGGCATGAATCAAAAAATGAACGAAACCCTGCAGGCCTTTCTTAGGTGTTGTCCACTATCGTGGAGGCTCTGCGCATCGTCCTCGCTCCCCTTTCATCTCCGATAGCCGCGGCTATTTTGAAGCTCCTTGACTTCGCACCGGCCTTCCTCACAAAATGGTGGTAGCAGTCCCTATAGAGCAGGAAACTCGCGACAACGCAAAACTCCCAACGTGAACTCCCCCAGACATCCTACAGTAATCATGCCGGGGCCTTGCAAACATAATCGGAGAACTGAAATTCCTAGAGCACAAAAGTAAGCTACAGATATGGGCACTGCTCTTGCATCAACATAATGCATCACACACACTACATGGCTTTTTTGGGTACCGTTTTCTACCGTAGACTTTTGGCGCAAAAATAATGTCAATCCCGGCAAGGCTGCGGTGTATGAAGCTACGCAATACCCACGTAAACAGTTAGACCTTAATGCTTGGGGTAACACAAATGAGGAGGTCGTTTCTGTTCACGTATACGTCTTCAGCCTGGTACGGTGATACTCGTCTCAACCTATATGCGCCCTGCGCAATCGGCCCGTATATGTCTCGGCGAATTTGCCCATTTAATAATAGAGTACCCGGCGCACCATTTTTATCGGCGGTGGCTTTATTGCACCCCACATGAAATGTAGATACGCTATGACGTCCCGGCCTGGCACAAAAATTTGACACTTTTTTTCAACGCCACCCATCCACTTCTCAAGTCTCCTTTCACGCCTACCCGCACAACTACTACACATTCTCCCGATCTAACGTAATGGATGGGAAATAGGGTGCCCTACTGGCAGGTACAGCATGACACCTCGGGCAGTGATCACATCCCCACAGTTATTGATCTACGCCCGCACACTAATTTCAAGATAAAGGAAAGGTATTTATTACCACCTGGGACACATTCCATTGACTTACTGCGTGCGTCAATCTATCGGGATCTACATTACGCAGTAAACTAACTCAAAAGCTAAATGAGGCTAATGTGGGAACATGGGTAGAGCAGGCGAAACCGAACCCTGATGTAAACCTCCCTAATTTGTGGGCCGCTCGAACAAAAAAGCAGATTTTACTGCTCGAGGAGATCCGGACTGCAATTAGGACAGGAGCAGGGTTAACCGTCTTACAGCCAAACCCCGACAATACCAAATTTTTCTTCCAAGGGAAAGTTGGCAACACTGGTGCGGCGGCATAAATGGTCGTAAATCTAATGGGACACTTTGGAGCACATTCACAGCAATGGGAAAGGGAGTGAACCCCCTGATCCTGTGGAAATTTCCCGTCTTGCGGCTGAGGAGACTCCACAAGAATTTGCCAAATGGGCAGGTCGACAATTCTTCCCTCTATTGGCGGTGAGACTTTGAGTGGCGCCCCCTGGCTGTGACGTCGGCTTAGGGATTCGCGCCGCTGTCGTCTGCTACACTCCGCTTGTGAGGGGAAACAGTGCCTGGCTAGAAATCGCCCGTTTCGTTGCTGTAGTGCTTTAAAAAGCGTATTTCTAGCGACTCAGTCATTTTGCCAGCTTCTGACGCATCTGAAAAATTTTGAAGCTGTATCCCCCAAGTTTCAACACAGGAAGAGATAGAGAACAACTTTCTTCAGAGTATCGGTCAGAAGATCGTGTGCAACTCGCCCCTTTCTTGCTTATTCGGGGAGGATCAGCGATCAGAGCTTCTCGATAAGTATTCAATATGCCTAGGCTTCCCTGCAGTATTTTTGAGATGCTCCTATGAAGACTCAACACTCATACTACGTACCAAGCAGCGGCCTCTACACGCTCATCGCACAGCAGGAAATAAAGCGGGTTTCTTCTGTTTCTTTAGTTGTTGTCTTGTATGGGTTTAAATTGTTTCCTGCTTTTTTTTTTCTCCCCAAAACGCAATAATTTTTCTGCGCCGTCACCAACTTCTTATTAGGAGGTTTTGGGATGTTTGGGAGCCTCACAAAGGTCGTGTGGATATTTCCTTCATTTTGTATGGCATACATTGCCTTCTTCACAAATTTGCTTTCATTACGTCTGCGTGCAAGAAGGTGCACATCCGCAGCGTGCTTTGTTTATTCCCATGCAAATACAATGAGAAGGTTTGTGCTACGGACCGCGATCGCGCCCTAAACGACGTGGTGTACAGTACTCGAAGGCGGCTTTTGTGCTCCGAATTTCTATCGTAATTATATCTTTATCATAACGAACTGACTCTCAACTCGAACAATGATGACATGATTACGGTGTTGAAGGCATGATATACTCGCTAACTTACGTAAAAATAGTATACCTGCATATATTACAAGACTCGAAACCGAAGAAGAATTCTAAGTAGCTCTTTATTGCTTTTAGACCCTTCCAAGCGCGAAGAACAAATCCTATTCTACTCGGGATGGCGTTCTATCTTTTGAAGAAAATTACTTTTACTCTCTTCTCCTGGACTGAGGACCCGGCCCACTAACCAGATCGATTTAATTGTTAAACAAAGTTTTCCCCTAATGCCCCTACTCCATTCCTCCTCTTGAGTGCAGTTTTCTTATAACGCATATCCGAATATCGGGAAGATATGGCTGTGCAAAATGTTCCGAAATATCCCTCCAGCTCTTAACAAACATATATGTGTTACCATAAATTTAACGAAGACGTGACTCGTTTTGCTAAAAAACCTCCATACTGGTTAGATGTCTGGTATACAATGAGCACGCGCGTATATGCACACTGGGTTATTTGGAACTAAACCTACAGTTTTTGCAGTCTATAGTGCATGTTGGCAAACTTTCATGCCTTGACAACGGAAAGTGATGGGACAAAACGCGCTCGAGCGTTCGGCAAGGTTGCAAAAACTGTTTTAACTTACATATGATTACCAATCATCGTGATGCCTTCTGCCAAAGCCGACAGCCCTGAAGGCCTAGAATTTGTTTTGGTCTTCCATTTTCGCTTTGTCGGTTATTAGCAGCTGACTGTTCCTTTTGTTCGAATGCTTACATGAGAAGCTGACGCCTAGCTCCGACTCTTCGCGCTCCGCACGGGCCCCGGCTTCGCAAGGAAGGGGGTGGCGCCGGCAATTTTTCTCCCGTAGCGGTATTAAAACCGTATACTTTAACTGACACCATGAGCTAGTGTATGCGATTTTAAGCCTATTATTATGAAAAAAAGTTACCCACACCCCAATTCGGGTGCGGACAAGCTCGACGGCCCCGAGCGCAAAGAAACAGCGGGGAGAGCGATCCTGAGCATAGGTCGGCAAAACAGAAAGAACTCACTCAAACTCAATCACATTTTTTTATTTACGCTTACTCAATCAAACTCAGACTCAAAAAGTTCGTCTGTTCACAAAATCACTCGTACTCACTCATCAAATACTCATTTGTAATCGTACTCACTTGTACTAAAACTCATTTGTCCTCACGAGTATTGGTACTCAATCTGTACTCATGAGTACTCACTCTGTACTCTGGAGTACTCAATAAGTACTACTGCTCATGAGTACTACTCATTCTGCACTCACGAGTACTACTCATTCTGCACTCACGAGTACTCCTTTTTGGACTCATGAGTACTCAATCGTACTCATGAGTACTCAATTTGTATTACTCACGAATAATCAACTTATCTGCACTGTTAGCTAGGTCGTAGCTCGAATGAAAGATAAGTAGAAAAAAAAATTGTTTAATTGATTAGAAAAACACAGGTTACATATAAATCAGGACAGAGGAAGAAAACGTCTGATGCAGTGCACTGTCGTTGGGCGACTTACTGTGCGAAGGCAAGTACACTGTTCAGAAAGCGAAACGAAACGTAAGCACTCGTGTTGCGCCTGGCGTCTCGTCTTGTTCTCAGGCCGGGTCGGGCTCAGGGGAGCTCGGGGCTTGTCGGTGCGGCCGTGGCCGTAAACTGCGTTTTTTTGCGTGTCTTCGGGTGGCAGCTTTTGTCGTCCGTTTTCGTTTCCGGGCGCGCTGATACGTATCCTAATCGTGCTCTGAATCCGAAATGCGCCTGCCCCCAGGCACAATGAAGCGTTCGCGTAGATTGACGTCCGTTCGTATCCAGATCACTGTCCGCTTGTTCACAGATGCTCGATGCTGGCGTTTGTTTTTTGTTGTTCCAGATACTAGAAACTTCTTTAAGAGGGTGTTCGTCTCGTTGAGTTTCGGTGAATTTCAAATCTGCTTGATTTTATTGTGTGTGTGCCGTGGGATTCACTTCGTCAGACCTGAACTTGACAGTGTTTACGGCGTTGCGTTGGTTCGCCGCTTCCGTCGGCGATTGTGTTCGTGTAGCTCGTCGCGTGCTTGATGCATGTGGGGGCGTAGACGTCTGGTTTGTCCGGTGGCGAGCTGCGCTGTGTAGGGATGGCATAGTTCGGCGGGGTTGAGGACGTTGCTTGAATTGACGCGTGCGTTGCGTATGGTGCGGGAGCCGTTTGGCTTTTCGTTTAGTGTGCGGTAGCGGGGCGTTTTCGTAGGGTGGCATGGCTGATCGGTCAAAGTCGTTGCGGCTCCGTGCTCGCAGTCGCCGTGGTTGTTTCGGAAGTGAAACCGTTGTGGTGGGGAAGCGGGCGTAGTTCGTGCCGTCCGTTCGGTCCCACATTCCTCGGCGTCGCAAGCGTGACTTCATCGTCAGGGCATTCGATGCTTCGTCTGGATCGGGTTCATTCGTTGCCGTTCTTGCCGTGTCCGTGTCGTCGCTCAAGACCTCGTCTTTTGCCCTTTGTTTCGAGAATGCTATTCCCATACAAGCAGGATCCGTTTATCGCGAGTCCGCTTGCTCGCGGTTGCGTCCTCTTGTACGAAATGGTGTTTGTCGTGTGAGTCTCGATCGGAGCGCGGGTGCCGGTGATCTTGTTAATTCTGGCTCGGACATGCCGCATGCGCTGGCCGTGTCGTTGCTCGTTGACGGACCTACTTGCACGAGTGTCATGTCGTTCGTCCGCTGGACTCGGGCGGGGGCAGCGGGTGTCGGAGAGCTCGTACTTTCCGGTAGGGTTGAACCGCGTGCGCTGGGTCTTTTGTTGCTTGTGGCCAGGTGATTTCTGCGGTTGTAACATTCGCTGGCCAAGTCCGGATAGCACCTGCAGTGGGAGCGGAGGATGTCGCGAACAGCAGTTTCCTCCGTGTGTGCTGGCTTGGTGGCGTTCCGTGCGTTGTGCATTTCGTTCTCCGTGGTCAGCTCCACTGGTTCAAGTTGGATGTCGTTCGTCACTTCTGGTGCGTTTCGTGCGCTGTGCGTCTCGTTTTATCTAGGAAACTCCCCTATAATTGGGGGGCGGTCGTTCGCCACGTATGGTGCATTTCGGGCGCCGTGCGTCTTGCTCGCTTGTCGTGGCCAAAATCCACCAATCCGGATGCGATGTCGTTGGTTGCGTGGACCCGCGCCGGGACAGCACGTGCGGAAAATGTACGTACCGGCTCCGTTGCGTTCCGTGCTCTCAGCGTTCCGTTCGTGTACGTCTGTACCCGGGAAAAGCGGGTGCCAGGAACGTGGTGCCTTCTGGCTCGTGCGCGCTGCGTACGTTGCGCGTCTCGTTGCTCGTTGCTGGAATGACCTGCGCGTGGGCGATGTAGCAAAAGCAACGTGTGTTCGTGATCTCGCCAGAAATGCACTGACCTTCGATGCGTCTCCGTAATCGTGGCGATTACCTGGGAAAGGTCCGGTGAGCACGCAATCACAATTTTGCATGCGTCGTCTCGTTCATGTGCGTGCCGTCGTGCATTCTGCCTGTGCTCGGATCTCGTGCAGTCCAGGCACCGTGGAAAACGTGCGGCCGACTCTCGCCAGTTGTCTCAGAAAACTTTCTCGTTCATCACGCAGCCTTCTGCTCTCAAACAGCGCCGCTTGCAGGGTCCCCTGCCGTTTGTTGTCGGAGGCAGCCTGAAGTAGCGTTGGCACATTCGTTCGTTTGGAGAGATGGCGACGTTCTTCGTTGTCCTCTAGAAGACGCAAGATGATGTCGTCCTTACGGCCAGAGCAGGGTAGCCCTCGTAATCGTAGTGCGCTCACGAACTGCTGTTTCTTCGTAGAGCATAGGACGTAGCGTTCCGTTGAAGTCAGCACTGTGTCGACCACCGCTGGCGTGGAGTGCGTCGGTGCCCCCTGTCTGCGTGCTGCACTCTCGTAGTCGTGGTGCGGTCCCTCCAGGTTGTTCGTCCGTTCGTCCTCCCCTTGGCCTTAAATCATGATCCTGTCGACTGCAACATCTTAGCTAGGTCGTGGCTCGAATGAAAGGCTAAACAGAAAAAAAAAAATGTTTAACTAATTAGAAATACTGAGATTACATATACATCAGGACAGAGGAGCCCGAGAAGAAAACGTCTTACACGGTGCATTGTCGTAGGGCTTCCCACTGCGCGAAGGCACGTACACGGGAGAGAGCGAAACGGGACGTACGCACTCGCGTTTTGAATCGCGGGCTGAATCGCGGCTGAATCGCGGGGCAGTTGGCCAGTTGTAGAGAGGGCGCATTATGTACATGAAGCTACTTAACGGCGACCCCAGTAGCTCCCATGTGTACAGCGGGGCGTGATATTAAGTTGCAATAATGAATTATCTTTATGACGGACACAGACAGACAGACTGACAGGCCAACATTGTCGCGCTCAAGTGGCCAAAGAAAAACTATCGTCTTTTTAAAACCCTCTGGAAAGAGACGCTGCCGCCGCTGTTCCGAATTCTGCGAACATTGCGCAACCGTACCCCTCGCAACCGCCGCCAGCCCGCAAAGTAAGAGATAAACAAAAAACGAAAACCGGCTAGCGCGCGAAAAGCCAAAGAGGGAGGTCCCGCCGCGAAAAAGGGACAGGACGGGCGCTACGCGTCGTTGTGTCTATTTCCGTTAACAGCTAGGCCAAAACCCACACGGGTCTGATCTTACTAATTTTTCTATGCGTGTGTGTGCGGTTAACCAGAGCGCCCGACACAAATTTGCTGCACCTGGCGACGCGCCGACGGTGGGCCCGATTCGCGCCTCGGTCAGCCAGCCCGCGGCAGACGTGCCCAACTGGCGGCACACGGCGCCGCCGAGTCTACTCTCCTTTTCCCATTGAGACGGCCGCACCAAATCATGCTTGGGACGACCGGCCCGCAAAAGACACGCAGCGACGAGTAGACTCTGGAGACGGCGCCGCTGAGTCGCCTCCCCTTTCCCATTCGTGGCTCGGCTGACGCAATCACTTCGCCTGCATTCGCCGGATTCAAACTGCGGCCAGTGATAGTCCTGATTGGAAAGATTCGAACTGCACGCGGCTGCGGCGGAACCCCGGGGGTATAAAAACCCGCCCTGAAGCAGCGGCTGTGCGGCGGCATTTCATCGGAGGCACTGAGTTGAGAAGTGCCTTTGTGCGAGCCATGTAACGCTCTTGCTACCTTTGTATATATAGTATATGAATGCAGCTTAAAATCAGCGTCGGCTCGACAACTTCATCGCTCTCCTCTGCGCCGCGTCGATGGCGGACTGAGCAGGGCAACGTCGCAACATCTATGCATCTGTATTGTTAACCTGTGGCTTTTGTATCTATGTTGTACAACGCGCCCCTTATGTAACACCCCCCCGTGGGGTCTTTAAGGAAATAAAGTGAAATGAATCGAACAGTGGGGACTGAGCTAGAATGGGCCCCGTCCCAACAGGGGTGTGTGTGTTTGGGGGGGGGGGGGGGGGGGGGGGCAGGAGAGGTATCGGCCCCAGTCGAGGGCCGCAGGGCACCCCGTTGCTGCCGGTACTTGGCAGCCGTTACAGCAGCGTAGAACTGCTCTGCCGTGCTTTGTGTACTCGAGAACAAAGTTTGTAGACGCGTTTTTCGGAGGCGTGATAGCTTGCACTGACGTCACTGTATTGCCGTGTTGGTGGGTTGGTTGCACAGCGGAAATCTGCAGCTCTTATCTCGAGCAACGCGGATGAAGCTGACAGCGATCGATCAAAAAGTGCGGTGACGTCGTTATGTGCAATCCACATGTTTTACGAGACGTTCCAAGATGCGAGCTTAAGCGACAATCCCGGCGTCTGGCGTTGGCGTTCATCAATTCAAAAAAAATTTCCCTTTACGAGGCCTCTCACAGTGCGAGCTTAAACTCGGCGGTATAGTTGCTAGCGAGGGGTGGTCGCCCCCCTGTAAACAGTAGTGAAGGTAGGGGAATAACAACCACCCAAATTCACCATCATCGTCAGCGCCCTCAAAAAATTTCACGGTGTCATAAAGAGAAGCGGCGAATCGGGTTGCCACTCGAAAGTAAAGCCATTCGAAAGCAAAACGCTCCTCCAGCGGCAAGATGACAGAGCTCTTCGACAAAATATGCGAGGCTAAACAAGGCGCCGCACGCGTTGAACTGGATATTATGATGTCCGATTCACAACTCACAAACGTGCTTAGGTGTACTCGGATATTTTATTTCCATTGCTGGGGCAAATTCCACCGTCGCGCCTGCACGCCCTAGTGCACGGTGGGGCTATATGCTCACTTGTAAATGGCGCTACACGAGACCATATTACTAGCGAACCTGAGCAAAATGTTTCAAAACGGGAACCTAATAAAAACCCTATGGGGGCACGTACATCAGCCAAACTGTCGCTTGAATACCCCAGCGAACGTTACAAACCACGCAGTCGGTTTGACGCGAGTTACGTAAATTAACTGCGACTGTTGAAATGAGCGGTTCGGCTCACGAAACGACTACACAGCGTGACATGCGTCTACGGAAACTTCTGAAGACCGAAAAAGAGGAACTTCAGTACTCCTAGTTCGTGCGTTGTTAGCAGCCTCCACACCTTCTCCCCTAAAACAATTGGAAGGGAGCAAGCGCAATGAAGCAGCCTCGCGTTCACAGGCCGCGTCAACAAAAATAACTGCGGCAGTCAACAAATGCCATAGGAGAAGAGCAACTGCGGCCGCGTTTCCCGCCGGGCCCCCACCCCCTCCTTTTTCCCTCTTCACCGTGACCCCTTTGCGAGCGACCGCCAAAAAACGCTTACAGGCCCAAAAAGGGCCCCGGGGAAAAGGGGGGAGGTGCAGTTTTCGTTGTCTAATTTTACCATCCTTGACAGTTAAGCTGCACAGCGGCACCGGGTAAATGTTTCGACTCGTACACGCGCGTGCGGACTCGATCTCGTGATAAAACTTGTTTGCACAAGTGTACTCAGGAGTGCATATACTCATGAATACACAGTACTCATGAGTACACAGTATTCATGATTATTGTACTCATGAGTGCTGTGTACCCATGAGTACTGTTTCTCATGAGTACAGTGTACTCATGAGTACTGTGTACTCATGAGTACTTTTTATACTCATTAGTACTCAAACTCATGAGTACTCATACTCTTAATACTGTACTCATAGTACTCATACTCATGAGTAGTGTACTCATGAGTACTGTACTCACGAGTAGTGGACTTACCCCTGTACTCACTCGTCATCGTACTCACTGTTTTTTTTTTTGGGGTGTGATCACTCATCATCGTACTCACTCGTGAGTTTGAGTACAAATGAGTACAAATGAGTGTACTCACAAGTGAGTACGCCGACCTATGATCCTGAGTGAAGCAGAAGACAAATGCGAGAATCTCTAAGCTGACGTCACGGAGGCACGCTTCGCAGCGCCGCCTGTGTTCGCGCTCACCGCCAATACGATGTGTCGCAATGGCTTCCCCAAGATTGTCCTCCTGCAGCACACACGGCCGGCCTGGGAACTCCGTATGGGCTTCCGGAACTAAGCGCCGCTGGTGAATGCTCTAAAAACGTAGCACAACAAGCCACCATAGAATACCGTACCAGGTTTACCAATACCTGGAGGTAGATATCTTGAATACTATTCTGGATATAGATACCGGCAATACCGGCGGAATGGAACAATACTGGCGGAATGGGAGCGCTCAATATTCAACCCATTAGCCACCCTGGAAACCCTCCTAAGAGATTAGAAAATCTCTGGCCAATCTGATTGACACCCACCATCTGCAAACTACCAGAATGAATGCTGGCGAGACGTCTTTCTTGGTGGCTGGAAAGCATTGCATGTTGGTCGAAGACATCTTGAATGTCTCCTCCTACAGCCACGCCACTCGCACTATACTTGCAACAGATATTTCAAAGGCGTTCGTTCGTGCTATGCTTGAGCTGGGCCTGCCCCACCACGCCTTTTTAAAACAGCGTACATTCCCGGTTCGTGTAGAGGGAAGCCAGTAGGAATATTTCAATCAGTACGTGGTTCCCCAGGAAGCCGTGCTGTCACCCATACATTTTCACCTTTGTATTTATTTACTTAGCGTGGCAGCTCGACACTGTTCGGCACACACGCTTCCTCATCTATGCGGATGATATCACAGTATGGTCGACACATACAAACATACAAATACAGTATACAGCGCTGCAGAATGCTCTTGAGGTTACCCAGGCATTTACAGCAAAGTTTGGTCTTATTCTATCCGCGGAGAAGACGAAGTACGTGACAGTTGCTACCAAAGGTGGCTGTAAGAAGCTTGCCGTTAAAGTTTCATCTATAAGCATAGGTAGGTACTCATGAGTTAGCTGAAGCAGCATAGCTCCGTATTCCGGGCATCAATATTCACCAAGCTGGTACCGCTAGGGGATGGCTGAAAGTAGTTGGGCAAAGGACGGCAAATACCATTCGCCTAATGCGCGGCATTGCTTTAAAGCGGGTGGTGCAAGAACTGAGGTCACTGTGAAGCTGGCGTGCACTTTGCCCCAAACACGATTAGGAAATGAAGCCCGGTTTCAGCGTCTTACCGTTTTCCAACACACTATACTGAAGGTATATAAAGAGAAGGCATGCCAGCCATCACCGGTCTCACTCGCAGTCCCCCGAAACCGGTCCTGCAAGAACCAGCTCAGATCAATACAATTAACCAGCTTATAAATCAAAGCGGAGCTGTAAGACTGTAGAAATATTCATGTCTGCAGAGCGGCCATGCACTGTACGACTAATGCAATCCGGGCACCATAATTCATCAGGAAAGGCCTTCCAACCCGGGGTTATACGATTATACCCTCCAACAAGACAAGCCATCTGCACAAACGCCGGACCAAGAAGAGTAACGTAAAGCTCTCTGCCCTCCTAAATATCCCTGCACCAGATGATTAACCCCGTGTACAGCGACACTTCATGCACAGACACACCGGGAGGTCAAAGCGTGGACTAACCTCCCTCATTCCAGCATCGAAGGCCGCATTTCCTACGCCTTGATCACATGCACCCCAATCCGGATAGAACGGCAGGCTATACACGACGACCTTTTGTGTATAGCCGCTCCAATGAAGCCTCGACAACCATCTATCTTCGTACCGAGTTTACGTAAGTGATCCACTACCTGAAACAGGTTGCGCGACCCCCATCATCTGCCAACAAATCCACCAGCTCCACAGGCAAATGTCATCAAGGTTGATTCCGTAATGAGTTCCTGGTGGCACCAGTGTTGTAGGAAATGAGCGGGCTGAATTCCTGTCACACAACTGGCCAGCCCCATGAACCCACGCCCAGCTGCGAAGTGACCGATGGGCAACATGAATGGCTGCAGAGGAGGATCGTCGACGCTGAACACGTGCTCTCATACCTCCGCGTTCGGTTCTCCTCCTACTCAACCTAAGCAGGACGGAGGAGGTTGTACCCGAAGGATCTGGCTGGGGTTGGGTCTTACTCCTGCACGCACGTGTGGATGGAAAGGGGACTACCAAAGGCACATCAAATGTCCAACATGTGCTGATGGAACGGTTCCGGCGGAATTTCACCACGTAGTTGCACATGCACATGCCCTGGAAGTAAGGACATTCGAAGGAAATGTCTGATGGCAGCAGGCCTCAATTTGCGGCAAGATGACCATTATCATCGGTGGCTTCATGGCCCTGCCTTCTGTTCTTTTTTTTGCTTTTCCGGGAGGCTAACCTAGTTTACTGGATATAGAGTTGATTCGCCTAATGTCTACTAAGCCTTGAGACTATTGAATAAACGCAAACACAGCAACAAGTGCAAATATTATTTAGAACCAAAAATTTCGAATGAGGATCGCAATACCCTCTAATGCAAAATGTGTGCGCTAGGCGACCTGCAGGGCGATGGCGCATATCTTCTGCGTCTCACGAAGAAGGATTGCTGCATCGGAGAGCGCACAAATACGTTGTCTCGTACCACGTCACTGAGGCGGACCACATCTTGCGCCTTTCGCCATACTTTAATCCTCCGCTTTCCTGCTCGCTCTATCTTCAGTGACCGCTTCGCTGCCTGGGTTATCTCGTAGATAGTTTCCACCGTGGTGCATGCCTTCCGCCACCTCCGGATACCACTCTGCCCCTCCAACTTTCGCCGTTTTTTTCTCTTCCGCTTTCCTTCACTTTTTAACTCGTTTGTATTCTGTGTGCCCTTCGTTAGCTGGTTAACGCTAGGGTCGCTGACACCGTGAAAGCGAATGGGCGGCCTTTACCGAGGCAGCACAGGACTGTTCGGCCTCAATCAAGCCGGTGTACGTTGGCCGGTAATTTTTTCTCTGGCCTTTTTCCGGCAGCCATGTTCCGCCCGTGTCCAAATGTAGGCCTTTTGGCCGTATACGGCCATACTCCCCTGGCTGTCTAACGGCCAGTGTCCGCCGGCCAGTCGAGCGGCTTACGTTCATACGGCCAGATTCGAGCCGTAGGGTTCTGGCATTTGCAAAGCCACCCGTGTACGGCCGAAGTACGGCCACCGGAGGACAGCCGAGAGGCGGTCGTCGGACTCCAGCCGGACTAAAGCTGGCGGAATCACCGCCGTGTTACGGGCATTGGAGTTCAGCCACAGTACATTAACTGTACTGAGGCCGGAATACATCTCGCGGCTTTCGCCATACTTTCATCCTCCACTTTCCTGCTCGCTCTATCTTCACTGACCTCTTCGCTGCCTCGGTTATTTCGCCGAAAGTCTCTGACGGGGTGCATGCCTCATGCCCCCTCCGGATACCACTCTGCCCCTCCCACGTTTGTCATTTTTCACTTCCGCTTTCCTGCACTTTTTATCTCGTTTGTCTTCGGTATGCCCTTCGTTCGCTGGTTTACAACGAGGGTCGATGGCACAATAAAACCGAATGTGCGGCCTGTAACTGCTGCGCCAAAAAATTGAAGTCACTCGCGAGCCGGGGATCCATCCATGACAAAGTGAAGCAACAGCTTCTAGAGAGTGACGCCCGGAGCCGTAGTCACATCATAAGCCGCCTTGAAAGGGGTGCACCGCAGGCTTCTTGCAACGGAAACTGAGGGGAACGAGCTCCCGGAATATTCTGTTCAAGGGCTTGGTGATTTGGGGACGGGCGCGGCAAAAGAGCTGAACATCATGTGGAACAGGGTGCTAGCAGTAGTTGTAATTATCCTTTTGCCTCCACATACTTTGAAAATTCTAAAAATGCCTCCATAATGTTTGTTATCTCTGAAAGCGAGTTGAATGTGAAGCGGCAGTACTGCCTAAGCAACGATGAAGCACCATCGTGCTGCCAAGAGGACAACATTAAATCATTTTAGTTGGAAACCCCAATTGAGCAAGCCTCGAATTCATTTGTACAAGGAAAAGAGAGGTTGAAGAGGGGAATGCTATTAGGCGAAAGGGTATTACGCGACAGAGGCAGTGTATGCCAATCGTCTTGCGACGAAATTCACACCGAAATAGACAGGTGCGCTGCCGATTTCTTACTGATGTTGCATTTTGATATCAAAGAATTCCAGAGATTTATAGCCAATAAATGTGTTGGATACGGGGCCATGCATCCAAACTTGTAAAACTGTGGAAGTGCAAACCTTGGTGGACCGCTGGCTCTACGTTCAAGCGTTTTGATGATCTCTGCGGCCACTCAGTTTCCCGCTTGACTAGCACTGTGAACAGCGACTTCTGAGTTTCGTTCCACTGGGTAGCCATTGCCAGGACCCTCCTTTTCAGCTATTCGGTACCTCACCCACCTCTCAAGGCGGCTTGTATTGAATGTGCAGCGAGGTTTACAGTCTTTCAACGCAGTTGTTTCCCTTCTCCGGAAGGCTCTGCGTCACCCTTAATCAAAGATCTTAACCGACCCTCGTTCCGCACTTATGTGTATCTCTCCTGACGCGCGATCTCTGGCACAGGCTCCTGGCTCGCGCAACTTGAACTTTTAAAGCAAAGCATTCTAGCTCTACTAGCCAACGGTTTTTCCGCGGCCTGCAGGAAAATGAACTCCCAACGTGGTGGAGGCGGCTGCGGGAGGGGGGGAGAAACAGTTACTCAAGGAGCACACAGTAAATTGCGTGGCGAATATACGCAGCGCGCCCGCGCGCCGGAGCTGCCCACCTCGGCTGTCCTGTCGGCGGTCGCAATCCATCGGCTTTGCCGTCTGCTTTACCGACGGTTGTTTTGGGCCTGTTTTGGCGAAGCTTCTCGGCTATCGTTCAATTTCTTCGCACGGCTTAACTTCTTCGAAAGCACCTCCTGGGCAACACGGACCCGACAGAATTATATGGTCATACGGCAAAGATACGTGGAGGATTGGTTTGAAGGGCAGCAAAACAAAATACAGAGACCACGTACAGACAAATGGCCGCTGGAGAAACGCTAGAGAAACTCACTGCTTGCCACGAATGGGAATAGGTTTTCTAAATGGATGAATACAAATTTAGTGGTATTTTAACAGGTATTATAAAGAGCGAAATGAGCAGCTTGTTCTGATAAATAGCTATTACAAAAGTTTGCTAATCTTTCTCACAGTTTTAAAACTTACTAAACTAACTAGTTTAAACCGGTGTAAATGAGAATCACTAACATCACATGGCGAATTGTTTCGTTGTCTGTGCCTGTATCGCGCGGTGGTGTAGCCCCAAGCTAGGTTCCGCTGTTTCACCTGTAGCGGCACTTCGTCATCGACAGCAAGCGCCCACCATTATCATCATTGGTCGCTAGCTCCATAGTCAGCAGCGCGTACCTTCGACACGCACGACCATCCACGTGCCAGAGAACACCCAGACCTCTGCGCTGCTCGGCCGCGTTCCACGGGTGCTCCCCGACTCGCGGGGCTTCTTCTGCCACCGAATCCTCCTCTGTAAATAAATATAGGGTCTGCCGCACGACCACATCGCCGCCCACACACCCTTTAAGAGACGCTGCTCTCCGTTATCTTCCTCCCGACTCACGGCCGGGCTGAAGAAGCGGTGTCCGTCTTTCTATGAAAGCCCGGCCGTGGCCGATGCTGTTGCTGCGTTAGTGACGCCGCCGTAGGAATTTTAGGTAACGGCTGGCAGAATGTCTGGTTGCAGTCTTTGTTGAGCCACGTGTGTGAGTTCAAGTAACGTTGCACAGGCAATAGTTGTGGGTGTCGTTTAAAGCTTTGGTTTCCAATCACATTGACAGCGTAGATTGGAGACATTTTCTTCGACCATTTTTTTAGTAAGTAACAACGAGATGTCTTGAAACGTGAAGATTCAAAACGTTTGCCGTAACATGAAATGCAACGTATAATAGAGCTGTACTGCTAAAATAACAAGTGTCTATTTAAAGGCTAGTTTGCAAGGAAAGCTCCAATGGACCGAATGGAGCACACACTTGCACTAACATTGCCACATTGAACATGCACTCGTTGAATTATTAGATGATTCGATTCCTAGTTAACAGGGCGAACTTATACAGTAGGGTTTGGAAGGAAAATTTTAAAATTGTTCAAAATACAAAGGCGTATGCCGAATATCGAAATAGAGCTGAAAATGCAATTTAAAAATTTTGTAAAAATTTCGTAGTTTATTAAACTAAACAAAACTCTTTATTAGAGCTCCGCAGCATGGAACTTTTTTTTTATTCAAGTTTAACAAAACATTTGTCTTTGTTGCATTTCCGTCTATTAAACGGTAGTTGAAATATCTTAACCTTAAAATCAGGTTTTTGAAGGGCCTAGGAAACATCACAAAATCATTCGTATCACATACGCAATATAGGCCACGCCCGCGTAAGATCTCATGGCAGGAGCAGATTGGCTTCATTTTACCCCACCGTGAAAACGCTTACGCTCACTGTCTAGCCAGAGTATCTGCAAATGATTAACCATGTTGATTTGTCGAGGTTTCGCCAAGACCTATCACTCACTTTAGCAGGCCTTTCATCAATGTTTTTTCATCGCTGAATTTGCGCGTCTCAAGTTGTAATTATTAATAGTTATCCATCAACTAAAGTTGCCCGGGGTAGTAAGTGAAAACTGGGGTTTTCCTGGTTTGGTCAAAATCGTGGTTGAGTGCTCCCATTGCAAATTAGGAGTGTCTGGACGGCGCCCTCGGAAGCGCGTTACGCTCGCTCGCCATCGTTAAAAAGCCTCTAGTTCGCACTTGTCAGTAACGCACTCTCTAGGGACGGGTCTTATTACGTGTGACAGCCGCCTAACCTCCCCCCATGCAGCTATTTCCCTTTCCCTGAGCGTGATGCACCGCCCTTTCTCAGAACCCTCCTGCTCTGAGCGCGCTCTTCTGCATTAGGGTTCCCAGTAACGCATTTGCTCTGACCGCCACTTGAACTGTTTCAGGGGCGATGCACCTTAGGGGCTCGTGCCGTCGGCATCCCTTGTCGTAGCGGTAATTAAGGTGGTCAAACGATAGTGAAAAAAACACCTTTATAACAGACAATTGCAGTTCAAAATGAACTAACATGATTTGAATATATTTAAGGCACAGGACTAATCAAGTTTTATTGTTCAATAACAAGAATGTGTTAAGTTGCGTCCCGAAAACTGTTTCAAATGGGAGGTTTTCTCTTGTACTGCACACTTCTTAGCAAGCGAAGGCGTGCGACATGAAGACAACTTACAGCCATTCCGTCTCTCATTTCTCCACTTAAATTCGGTTTAAGAAAATAGAGGGCTCCATTGCCTCCCCAAGAAAGCGGTTGCCACTCCTACCCTCACTACACCGGCGCCAATCAGTGCGCAAGAGAGAGGCAAGAGAGACTTATTATCTTTCAATACATATAGACACTGCATACTTCGCTCCCCCGCAGGATTTACGTTAGTGGGGATGGCGGGGGTTTTTTCTACAACGAATTTCCTATACTCACAACACGCCCAATGGAAACCTGCACATCTATAGACTCTTCGATTTCAATCGGATTCAATAAACGTTCTTTTTTTTGGTTGTTTCCTTAGCAGCTTTGTGCTTGCCTGGCCCTGTTGCGGGTGGTGGCGGCCTTAGTCAGGACGCCGCTGGATTGTGCCGTTTCCTTGACACGCTGTATCAGAACTCGTGTGTGCTGGATCGTCTTCGGTTGTCAGATCTGCTCGTGCCTCGCTGCAGTTGGACGTAGTATATGTGGTGCTAGTGGGGATTTGGAATAATCCGACATAACCTGGGCCAACTTTTTCGAAGTAATGTGCTTATTAAAAGTTATATTGACGTGTAGCCTTCAATGAGTCCGCGAATAAGATTCAGACTAGTGCGTTTTCTCGAAAGCGCACAGTGTAGGCTACAGAGAGCTCTTAATGAATGCTCCTATTGAATACTTATTGAATACGCGCACGGGAGGGGCCCCTCAAGACGAGGAGGAAATTCGGCAAAACTATCCTCACTTTGGCGTTGCCGGACCAGAGGAGCGTTTATTATGCATCATTATCGGTACAATTTATAAATGTGGCCCATCGGGCGCCTGTTGTAAACGCTATTAAAAACCATTTACAGTAACCCGGCGACTGCTCAACTCACGCGATTGGGCCTCTCTGCGCCGATTCCGGCGGAACGCAGTGTACGCTCTCCCCATCCTTTTCCTGGGTGAAAGAGACCCTGCGCAGCGACGGGTGCCCAAGGTATGAGTCATGAATCATTGGCGTGTTTTAAAATCGTCTGTAAAGGGGCGCTGTAGCTACTGCAAAAACCGTCTGCTTAGCGCCGTTCAGCAGACAAGTCCGCCATCGTGCGCGGACTGAATTGCTACAAATGACGGCTGGCGTAACGTTATGCCGCCGGGGTGCGATTTCTCATTTGCGCAACCTTGACGCAAATTTTCTATCGTGAGGAATTAGTCAAGAGTGGCCTTGTGGTTCTTCGTCTCCCACACGAATACAAATAGGCCTACAGGGCGTGTCAGTATGACTATCTGAACAAGTCTGCTCACAGCATGCTTATTCACAGTATCATCGCTAGCGGACTCGGTTGTTCTGTTACACAGACAGCTAAATACCTACTGATGTATCGGTGACATCACGATAGCCGAAGCCGCCGTTATCACCACTGCTCCTTCTCCTTCCCTCTCTCTTAACCCCCGCTCGCACAACGTTACATTTATCCGCGCTATTGCAATAAACGCTTTGTCTTGTCCCAGCTACTGCCCCGGCATGTTCCTTTCAGTGGCAACGAGGATGGGATGAAAACGGGGCGCCAACTCAGCCCATCATGACCGCCGCATCCAAGGGAGGATACGCCAGCCCGCAACAGTTCGACGAGACGAGCTACAAGTGGCCCGCTTACCAGGTGCGGCTGCAAGCCTTCTTTGAGGGAAGTTGCATCAGGCAAGACGAAATTAAGCTTGCCCTCTGCTCATTGCACATTCCACCCACACCGTCGACGTACTGAGCGGACGTTGTGCCCCGGATAAGGTGACTGAACTTTGATACCCACAAGTGGTATATTTGCTTACACAGCACTTTTCGCCGCAACTGAACGAGATAGCACAGTCGTATAAGCTATTCACCCGGAACCAGCTGCCAGGTGAACCGGTCAATGATTTAATTCGTGGCGATTCGACAGATAGCGGACACCTGCAATTTTGGCAAATCGTTGGATAGAATGCTACGAGATCGCATCGTGTGTGGACTGCAAAGCGCAGGAGTGCGTCGGCAGATGCTCGCGACACCAGAGTTGTGGAGGAGTGAAGCGGGCGAAGTTGCGATATCCGCCGAAATGGCCGAAGCCAACGCTCTAGAGATAGTAAGTTCCGTCGCTGAGGGAAGTGTGCATGCGTGGGGAGGCCAG
Organism: Haemaphysalis longicornis; assembly: GCA_013339765.2. Classification (NCBI taxonomy): domain Eukaryota; kingdom Metazoa; phylum Arthropoda; class Arachnida; order Ixodida; family Ixodidae; genus Haemaphysalis; species Haemaphysalis longicornis. The sequence goes on along the minus strand of CM023452.1, from coordinate 123,405,511 downwards.
TCCTATCACCTAAGAAGCTGGGCACAGATTGTTGCGTGCTACCGCTGCGGAGGAAAGGGGCACGGACCCGAGGATTGCCGCTTCCGCTCGGCGCCATGTTTCAAGTGCAAGCAACGAGGTCATATCACCCGAGCCTGTTGCCGTCGCGAGAGTGGTTTCCGGGTAGTGCCACCAGTAAACCAGGTACACACCTCGTCGTCGCGGGAGGAAGACACTGGGACGGACGGTATGTTCCCGCTGGAGGCAGCGAGCAGTCATATCGGCCACGTCAGCATTGCGCAACCCATCTTGCGCACCTTGGATCGTACTGGGGTTCTAGTGGACATGCAGGTCGACACAGGCTCAGCGGTTTTGGTCACCACGTGGCCCACATATGAGCGGAACAAAGCAGTGTGGCCCAAGCTGCGTGGTTCGCCATTGAAACTGACCAGCTTCTTGGGACGGCTTCCAGTGCTGGGACAACTTAAGCTCAAGGTTTCGTGCGGCAACAGGACGACGGATGAATCTAAGCATGTCCTTGGTTGCTCCGGCCCCAACCTCTGCGGACGCGACCTGATTCAGGCGTTCCACATGCTCGATGCACCGGTCATGAACGTGAACACGTCAGGTGAGCAACTGCCGTTAGTCGGTGCTGATGAAATTAACGTGGACCGGTTGCTAGCAGAATTCTCTGATGTGTTCGCGCCAAGGTTAGGTCTCATAAACGGGCCTCCGCTACATTTCGAGACGCGAGAAAACGTGGTGCGGAATTTCGGAAATCACGCGAAGTTCTATATGCTTTTTGTCCAAAGGTAAATAAGGAACTTGACAGCTTTTCGGGCGCGGGTATTTTGTCCTAGTGCTTCATTCGAAGTGGGCAGCGCCAGTGGTACCGATAGTGAAACGGAATGGCTGCATCCACATTTGCGGCGATTTTAAATTAATGGTAAACAAAGCCTGGCACACTGAGCAATATGCATTTTCACGGGTGAAGGATATCCTGGCGACCTTAAACGGTGGCGAAGTTTTTTCCACTATAGACTTGCGGGAGGCGCACAACCAGCTTCCGTAGGATGATGAAGCTATGCTATCGCGACAATAACACCCATAAGGGACTGTTCAGCTTCACTCGCCTGCCTTTTGGAGTGGCGTCCTCAACGTCGTATTGAGACCATTTCGCAGCGGCTTCTGGTGTTGAGGTCTACCTAGCCGATGTCATCGTGGTAGAGCAACGCAATGACTAAACCACACGGCACGCAAAAAATGCGCCATGCGCTTGAATGCAGACAACTGCAAATTCCCCCAACTAGAGGTGGATTTTTGGGACATCGAATTAGCGCTCGAGGTCTTCAACCAAAGACGGAAGACATAGAAGCCATCCTTGAGGTTCAGGCACCGCAGAAACCCGCCGAATTAGGGTCCTACCGTGGCATGGTAACGTACAACCACAAGTTTCTCCCCAACGCATCGACCACCATGGCACCCCTATATCAACCTGTCCTGTAGGAAGCTAAGTGGGAGTGGGGTCATCATCATCTTTACCAGCCTATCTATGCCCAGCCCTGGGTAAGGCCTCTCTCATTATTCTTCGATTACCCCGTTCCTGTTCTAACTGCGACCAATTTATCCCCGCAAACGTCTTTATCTCATCTGCCAATTTTTTTTCTGCCGCCCCCTCCACGGCTTGCCTTCTCTAGGGATCCACTCTGTTACCCTTAATGACCAACGGTTATCTTTCCTTCGCTTTACATGCCCTGCCCACGTCAATTTCTTCTTCTTAATTTCTACTAATATGTCCTTAACACGCGTTTGTTCCCCGACCCACTCCGCTCTATTCCTGTCCCTTAATGTTACACCTATCATCTTCCCCTCCATTTCCCGCTGAGCCATTCTCAATTTAAGAAGAAACCTCTTAGTGAGCCTCCAAGGTTCTGCCCTGTAGGTGAGTACCGGTAGGACGCAGCTGCCATGCACTTTCTTCTTGAGGGACAATGATAGGCTGCCATTCATTATCTGAGAACGTCTTCAGTATGCAGTCCACCCGGTTCTTGTCCGTCTAATTATCTCTGCCTCATGTTTGGGATCCGGGGTCACAACTTGCCCTAAGTAGATATATTCGATTACCACTTCCATTGCCTCGCCACGTATCTGAAACCGCTGTGCTGTTTCGAGGTTATTGATCACTACTTTGGGAGTGGGGTACCACTCAACAACAGTCATTCAGCAATGTGAAAGCATTCTCACATTCGCAGATTTTGAGGCGCATTTTGACCCACACAGGCTCAAGTCCTGGAATGCGATGCCTCTCCTGACGGAATCGGTGCAGTGCTCTCACACGATACCGGGGGCGGGGTACTTCGGCCCATAGTGCTCCGTTGTCGGTTATTTACGGAAGCTGAGAAACATTACTCGGAGCTGGAGCGTGAAGTCTTTGCACTTGTATTTGGTGCATCGAAATTCCGAGAATACTTACTCGGTAGTACTTTCACATTGATATGGAAAATGAGCCGCTTGTGGCACTTTTTTATCCAGACAAGCCAGTACCCGTGATGGCCGCTGCCCGAATCCAGCGATGGGCCCTGCTGCTGAGCGCATACGATTATGTCATCAAACACCAGCCCGGGAAAGACAACATTCCCGCAGATGCCCTCAGCCGGCTCCCCACGGCAGCAAATTCCCAGCCAGAGACGCAAGAAGAAAGCGGGAACGGTGAGTATGTCCGGCTCACGGAAACCCTCAATGATGGTGTCATGTCCGCGAAGCAACTTGGCACTCTCACAGAGCTCAATGACGATTTAGCAAAGGGGCAAAAAATTGGTGCAGGAGGGGTGGCCAAGACATTTGGGGCCTGAGGACAATCACTTGATGCCATACTTCAACCGCAAGGCTCAGATAACGTGGAGTTACGGGCTGGCTTCTCTACTGTGGCCATCGAGTGATCGTCCCTGAGAGTGCCCGAGCAGTAATATTACGTCTGCTGCATGATACTCATCAAGGAATTTGCTCAATGAAGCGGCTAGGGCGCTCCTATGTGTGGTACCCTTAGATGGATAATGACATTGAGCACATGGTTAAGCCCTGCCCCAGTTGCATCCAAGCTGCCCCTGTGCCCCCCAAGAAACTCCCAGTTGGATAGCAGGAAGCAGATGAGCGGAAGAGGCTGCATATCGATTTTGCGGGGCCAATCGACGGTCACATGCTATTGATTTTGGTGGAATCACACAGTAAGTGTATAGAAGCGATACCCATGAAGAGTTCCACAACGCACGCCACCATAGGGGATCTGGGAACCTTGTTTAGTACATTCGGATTGCCCCGAACGCAGGTACCCGATAATGGCCCGCAGTTTACGAGTTGGGAATTTCACAATTTTATGAAGCTGAATAAAATAGTACACATCCGAAGAGCACCGTATCACCCCCAGTCGATTGGTCTCGAGGAACGGGCTCTTCGTACTGTCAAGTATTCTTTGAGGAAGAATGTCCAAGGGTCACTGAAAATCCGCCTGGCAAGAATTCTGCACAGGTACCGCAGGACGCCGCTGGCGGGGGCCGGACACCCGCTCATCTCCTAATGGGCTACGATCTTCGCTCTAGGCTGGACAACGCAGTGTCCGTTCCGACCTCGCCAGATGACCGTCCCTCCCACGATGTGTGGCAGCCCGCAGCTCCAGTATGGGTGAGGAACTTCGAGTGAGGAGAGCCGTAGACTCCAGCATGCATTACATCGACAGAGGGAGCCCGCCTTGTGAATGCCGATGTTACAGACGGGGAAACCATTAGCCGCCACAGTGACCAGGTGAAGCCATTGTAGTCGGGGCACGACAAGGGAGAAGCCAGTGTCTCCGGTTGCCAGGAAACTGCCGGCAGACCCCTAGCAGGAGGAACATCGAGGCGAGTGCCAACAAGAAGCGAGATCGCCGGGAGCACCTCAACTCCGGTGTTGCGTCGGTCGGGCGGCAACGCAAAACGCTAGACCACTACTCACCGTGGGGGTAGCGAAATGATGTATCTGGGACGTCACGCCAGCCAAAGCCGCCTTTATCACCACTGCTCCTTCTCCCTCCCTCCCTCTTAACCCCCTCTCTCCCAACGCTACATTAACCCGCGCTATCGCAATTAACGCTTTGTAGCAGGGTGGCGATTTTGGCTAGTTAGTGTACTCGGTGACAATTTAAGAACGGCACCGGAAGTTGCCGCTGTGCCTTATAACCGTAGCCGGATGTTTAACGTCCGCGCAGCGCCATTAGGGCGTTACTGGGAATATTTTGAACATGGCGTGAGCCGTTGCCGTGATTTTTTGGACCTAATATGCTTTTAAACGACTCCAGTGACGACAAACAAACTGCGTGAGACAAGGCAGACGATATCACGCAGTCATAGCAGAACCCTTTCAAAACACGCGCGCAGTGACGTCACGGGTCCGGCGGTTTGGCAGAGTGATACACTACATGACGCGGTGCCGTTCTTGAGTTATAACCGAGTATACTTGCATCTTGGGGAACAGCGCGAACTAACAGGAACACAAACAAAAAAGAAGTGAACAGGACAAGCAGCGCTTGTCCTGTTCACTTCGTTTTATTTCGGTCTCTTTTATTTTGCGCTGTGCAAGAACGCTTTGTCTTGGCGCAGCCACTGCTCCGGCGTGTTCGCTTCAGCTACGATGAAGAAGGTGGACGTACAGCCTCGTGATTGTCCGGTAAACAAACGTTACTAATTCAAAAGTTTATTCAGCTAATTGGCTAAGGGCAATGCTTATTCGCAAACTACAATCAAATGCGTTTTGTAGCGTGAGCTCCTTTGACTGCACCCAGCTTCGCTGGGAATTCTTTATATAATGAAGTGGCATTCAATGAAATTTGCATAACCAATTTTTACATTACAACCGTTTTGAAGGCACTTGTTTGATAGGATGTTCATTTTCATCAAGCGAAATAAAAGATCTCATAGTAACGCGATCACGTGGAAAATTCCTCACGGTGTTCATTAAAACCTCAGCTCCAACTTCAACCTTAGAAATATGTGGACTCGTCTGCTGAGGTTGGAGTGAAAGCTTTACCAGATTCAAGAAGTACAGCCATTTGTGCCCGGGTGATCTCAACTTACAACGTGGTGACGAGATCCATTTTATTTGATTTCCAGTGTCGGCGCATACGATATCAACACTTCACTGGGTCACATGCTGTCAGAGCGGTCCGGAATAGGAACCACTGTCGGTAATAGAACAGTCTTTTTGAATCTCCTGCGATTTGTTTTTTTGCACCCTGCGTATTTCCGTGATGTAGCTTCACATACTAAAAAAAAGAAAGAAATCCAGCAAGCACTTAGTCTTGTTCACTGCGGTAATGCCGCGATATATTACACATTGATCGACGTCGTACGGTGAACGCTGTTGTCGACACCAAGATGATAACAATGGAGGAATCGGTGCTTCTAGTCGCCGTTCCAGAAGATCTCGCGTTGAACAAAAACGTAAAATATATAGCAAGAGTTTAGGGAGTTTGTAGTATTACAACAGAAATCCAGAGGAGTTTCAACTAAAAGAAAAAGAAGGGTTTCGTGCTGTCAAGGGAATTATAAATTTGCAATAACCACGCACAACTGACAAACCGGATGATCGGTGGGCATTTGGTTTTTAGGCTGACATTGGCAGTGTTTGTCAGGTGGCTCTCCGTCGTTGTCTCTGGTTGGCTTTGAGGGGACTCCTTTTATAGGGTGTGTTTTTTGTCACCGGGTATGGTTAGGCGGCACAGCGATTGCGCTTTCTTTTGAAATGCTTGTTTTCTAAATAAAAATAATTTGTTATTCTGAGCTGCGTCCTCCATTAGATGTGCCTTTTTTAGTTTTCGTGCTACCGCGCAGGTATACAGTAAATGTACCATATTTCCGCGACTCTGACGCGCGTTTTGTTCTAAATTTAATCTTTGCGTGCGTTTACAATCGAGCTCAAAAGCGAAAGCGACTTTCAATGTAGTTCGGTTTAGTTTTATGGCAAGCGGGAACTTGACAATTTTATGAAGCACGAGGAATTCTGCCAATGTTGCGTGCGTCAATAAAATGTCTTCTGACAGGTACGTGGTGTTACGTCTTACATTCGCGACGTAGGGTCGCCTTCAAATTGTTTTTATTTTTCACAAGAAACCATACTTGCGCATTACAATCTTGTACTCATTAGAATCGTGCAAATATGGTAATTATTCCTAATAAAGAAGCCCTACCCACGTTCGCGACCGATTACAGCCTGAAGCAGGAAGGGATATGTGCCTTAGCAGGGAGTCAAACAGGGAATTTCCTTTATAACTAGTAGTTATATCTGCGGCAGCACTGCGGATGTAATGGCCTTGACCTCACCATTGACCGTGATGTTTGACCTGTCTTTAGGGGGATTGGCCGAGCAGGTAAACAACTAAGTATTGGAAGTGGCGCCTGTTCTCAGCGGGCCGAAGCGCTGTGTGACAGGTTCGTATACTTGGAAAGTGACCTTATACCTTTGGTTCAGTATGAGCTAGGATATGCAGCTTTCGCCACTGGGGCAATGCAGTAAGCACAACGGATATACCGACAATAAGCTCACAATAAACAATGCGTACATAGCCCCAAATTCTTCATATGCTAAGAGGCTGTGTTAAAGTATGTGTCCATGCTTGAAATGATTTCTAACGCTGGTATTTTCAGCACTTCTGTGTGTAGAAGCCCAAACTTCTTTTGGACATCAGCGTGTTTACATATTTAGTAAAAATAATGGGTGAAAGGCCTGAAGAGGAAATCTTCAACTCGTGTGGTTATGAATGTTACTATTCCAATACTAACGATATGAACCGAAATGAAGTGACAGTGCCCGGAATGGCGTATAACCATGTTGCGTGCAAGGCCACAAGTTGGCAGTTCTCGAGACAGCAATAGGCAAGAGGGCAGCGCATGGGCCGAATAGGGTCGGCGTTAGAAAAATCTTGCACTGACTGTGACTCACCACTCACACTAATACGAGCCGTAACTTTTTTTGTAGAACTGATAGGTTTAGCACGATCCGACTAAATATCAGCTGCTGGGAGAGACCATACTAGCAACATGCAGCGACACATCTTTTGATTGACCTTAGTTTAAAGGGAAGCCGGGCTTAAGATGGTAAATGAGTCCGTGTGTAGGACAAAGTAGTTTTGGAGTGTGGAAGTGGCGAATGGGGCGGCTGAAGGCGCGAACACACCGACGGCGGGGTAACCAAAGAGCCGTCTGCCAGCTCGGCGGACCTATATAACGGTGGTTAATAGTTGAATCGAGCTGATGAAAGGGGATTTTGTTTCTGCGGGTTCAATCTGATTCGCATGATCAATAAACGGTTCACACCTTGAGAATGCGCTTTTTTATTGCGGACGGCTTTTGTACCGGAAGTTGTATGATTGAATTGTACTTTAAGTCACAACTGGTGAGTTGGCTCAAAACAGAGTGAAATACCAAAGCACTACACCAGATATTACCGTGAAAAGAGATTCGGTAGCAGTTTCAAATCATTTTAATTAACACGCGGCATGGTGAGGGCACAAGTTCAACGGCATGTGAACCGCACATTGGTTTTGTACGAAGATCATAGATATGACAGTTGTGCTGCCTACTTTCTGCTGTTTGCCTTCTGCTGCTTGTAATATCCACAATTCTCTGAGCCCAGTTTACGTAAGGTATTTCAAACTGAACCCGCACGCAGGGTAAATATTGGTATCCTTGCTTGGAGCACTCAAACCCTCCCTTCTTGTTAAGATATCATGAATAGATGTAGCGTGACTTCCAGATAGAGACCTTTTTTAACCATGGTCGGATGCGGCTGAACGAAGAAAATGTAAGTTGTTTTTTTGCATTGGTCCTCTTGTACAAAAACCAGTCTGCAAAGCAAATGGCTGCTGGGCTCTTCTTTATAGGCGATGTTCTGTTTATGCAGTACCTAATTGAAACTGTCGCGGCACTTGGTTAGAAGATGATTTTTGGGCTACCCTGCGAACGAATATTTAGGGATAAGTGTTTTGTAATACGAATTGCAAAGAATGCTTTCCGCACTGCATAAACAGAGTAGAAGAGTGGGCCTGAAAATTAATATGCAGAAAACCAAAGTAATGATCAATAACCTCGGCGCAGCACAGCGGATTGAGATAGGTGGCGAGGCAGAGGAGGTGGTAAGCGAATATATCTATTTGGGCCAAGTGTTGACCCCGTATTCCCGCCATGAGGCAGAGATAATAAAAGGATAACAATTGGGTGAAGTGCAAACGGCAGACATTCTCAGATAATGAATGCCAGCCTACCGTTTGTCACTGAAGAAGGAAGTGTACTGCACTTTACCGGTACTCACCTACGGGGCAGAAACGTGGAGGCTCACTAAGAGGTTTCATCTTAAATTGAGAATGGCTCAGCGGGAAATGGAGGAATGGAGGGGAAGATGATAGGTGTAACATTAAGGGACAGGAAGAGAGCGGAGTGGGTCAGGGAACAAATGCGTGTTAAGGATATATTATTAGAAATTAACAAGAAGAAATTGACGTGGGCAGGGCATGTAATGCGAAGATAACCGTTGGTCATTAAGGGTAACAGAGTGCATCCCTAGAGAAGGCAAGCCTTGCTGGGGGCGGCAGAAAAATAAATGGGCAGATGGGATTAAAAAGTTTGCGGGGATAAATTGGTCGCAGTTGTCGCAGGACCGGGGTAATTGGAGATTAATGGGAGGGGAATTTCCTGCAGTGGGCGAGGCTGATGATGATGATGACTTGTGATAATTCGGAATGCGTCGTGTATCCTTTGTAGGGCGGGGTATAACGGTGGCCGTATTTCTCGTTCCAAGGTTGTTGTTTGCGTTTGTTTGATGACAGAAAACAAAGGAGCTCTAAGCTTTATGAAAATGCGTCGCAGTTGCACGTAGAAGTATTTGCGGCAATTTAGGGTACAACGTCCATACCTCTGATTGCTCGCTCACTCACTCACTCACTCACTCACTCACTCACTCACTCACTCACTCACTCACTCACTCACTCACTCACTCACTCACTCACTCACTCAGTCACTCACCCTTTTTATCCCTCAATCACTGACTCACCATTTCACTTATTCAATCACTTGTTACCACTCACTCACTCACTCACTCACTCACTCACTCACTCACTCACTCACTCACTCACTCACTCACTCACTCACTCACTCACTCACTTACTCACTCACTCACTGATGCCCTCCCTCACTCACTTACGAAGGGCACTGCTTAGCCAAAGCTATGGAAACATTTATCCGGATTTGTGCTTTTTAAAGGCCAACTGCCACAAAAAATGTGCCCAAATAAATGCGCTGTGTTGCAGTAGCGTTACCCTGAAAGGTTCTACGGGCCAAAAGTGGTGGCCCAAACATACGTGGCTGCATTGCAAACGAACATCCAAAACTGCTCTTTTCCAATCCTAAACTGGAAAAAGGGGCGGCTATAATGGCCGGTCAGAAGTAACGTTCCAGTGCGAAATCGACTGGGCATGGCCGGGGGTTTCGCTAAGGGCTGGCTGCGAGAGGTCGACGCGCATTCGATGTGTATCGCGTCGCTTGTTTCTTGAAAAACTCAAAGCATGCGCGAAAAGCGATTAGAAGCCTGTGCTACCATTTCTGCTTCACAGTTAGCGGGTGAGACGAGCCTATAGCCGTCCGTTAAAAGGTAAACGTAAACACAGGCAGCCGGAGTCGTCGAGGTGAAACTGGAAGCTGAGAAATAGGTACACAAAAAGGAGGGTTCAGCGCTAGATGGGCGCAAGCACAGGATGTGCGGGTGGTACTAATCGAATCACCCTGCGTTTGTTGGCGAAGAAAGGAAAACAAAGCGATAAGCTACCGTTGGAAGAAAGCGTCGATGCATGCAGGCTAGCGCGTAAGAATTCGGTTTCGCACATATTGAAATTCACGTAACAAATTTTATTACTTTGTTTTGTTCACTCGGGCCCTTTCCTTTCTTTTGGCTGGGTGACCACGCCAAATTTTCACTCAATGATTCCCGCCTATACACAAAACAACGCAACGATAAAGGACCTGCATCTTCTGTGTTGTTGTTATAGTACTCCTTGTTATTACCCATTCGTCAAATGTGGCCCACTTTTTTTTTCAATGGATGAGCAAAGTGTTGACAACAACGGCTAATTTTTATTTATTTTTCACGAATTTGTTTGAACTTAATAAATTTCATGCAATACACAGCGTAGCTGCTGTACTTTTTGGCGCCCCAACCGGCCGTGACAATAATGACAACAGCGCATCGCGTCGCGTCTGCGGTGTTTTCAAGCGACCGTACATGCAGTACGCCGTACAGCTGCCGTACTTGTTCGAGCGCAGTTGCATCGACCAGCAGCGCCAGCAACGTATCGTGTATTGTGACACGTGTGTACAGCGTAGGGTGTACACGCGTCTCGCGCGCTCGCAGAGTCGACCAAAAGCCAGGTACCGGCGTCGCGACCACGAAATCAGCAGTTGTGCAACTGCAGTACTCGTTCGGGGACGGCGTAACTCCTGGAACAAACGGCCCCGGAACTCTTTAAATTTATTCTTTTTGCCTCGCAAACCAGAGCTTCTTCAGCCTCTTCGATCACGGAAACGCGTGGACGCCATTATTCCGGCGAGATGTACAAAGTACACTGTTCATTCGCGTAAGGTTGCACATAGAAGGACTACTGAGGAGAGAAGACGGCTCCACGGGATTCCTTGCTGGAACTTTACATCAGGAAGGTGCTTCGTCTGCTTAAGTGGCACGACTTTAAACGGTTTTATTAAAAATACTGCGACTTTGTGAAGTTTTAAATGCAGAGCATTTCAGTAACTCACGATGTCACCCGCGTTGTCCCGTCGTAGTCCGCACCGTCGTTGTCCGCACCCCTCCCCCTAGACTATATAAAAGAAAATACTATCCGGCGCCAGGTTTCGATCCCTCGACCCTGAGGGCGGAACGCAATGTACATGGTGCTCTACCCACTGCGCCACAAAGCCGGCACAGAATGGGACGCTACGAACGCGCTTATATCGTTGAGTCATTCAAATTACTGCTGACGAGCGCTCTCTCGTCAGCAGTTGCCACAAGTGCAACAACATTAACGTAACGCAAACTACTTAACGTCGTGCGCCCCCGGAAATGCTCTGCATTTGATCGTGCCCCTCGCGAGGGGGATGTTTCACTGCGTCACCATGCGAACAGTTCGCCACGCTTTAGTTTCAGTTCTTTCTTTGCTGGGGTGCCGACGAGCGGTGCCACCTCCTCGCACTTCGCGGCGGGAGGATCCGCGGCGGGGGCGAGAGATGGCGCTGGCGTCTCCGCGGCCGCGTCTGCGGCCTCCGCGGGCACCGGCGCCGGCGCGGGGTCATCGCCCTTCTTTAAAAGTTTAGTTTCCTACTAGGAGCGTGTTCATCCGTTTTTACTTTGGCCTCAAGGGAGTTTAGTGGTGTATACCACATGTTGAAACAGAATTTTCTGAATGTATGTTTTCGTTGCAGTTGGCATTTATCAAACCCGAACCACAATACGGCTCTATCTGAAACACCTAAGAGTTTGCCTGTTGAAAGTAAAGATAATGATAACACTCACCGCAATGACACGTGCAAGTGGTGTATTCAAAAGTGCAGTTGAGCGGACGGTTTGTGAGATAGTAGGCTTGGTCCAGCAAGCATTGGCAGGGATCGCCTTAATCCCCTGAAAAGGAAAAGAAATGACCAGCGATGAGGACTTAATGGTACGATGTAAGTACACTGACACCTAGTGTGCGTAGTTGTGGTTGTGCGATTAGGGTAAATCCTTCAAACAATAGTTATATCATACGTCCGAAACGTCTCGCTCTGAAATAAAGTGTGCGTGTTGCATGGATCACTAAGTGTTACGTCCTCGACAAGTTTTATTCCATAAAGCCCCGAATGGCCGCAAAATGACAGATGGCCAAATCGCCTTGAGGATGAAGTGACATCGCTAGCGAAATCAACACAAGGCCACGCAATCATCACCAAAAATCAAAGGCTACGCAGTTGGAAAAATGACTCTCAATCGCCACCACCTTCTTCATTAGTCCTTAAGTCAATAAGGAGTCGAAGACAAATCACGCCGCGTGACGGTGGTTTAGTACAAAGGCGCGACACGGCCGTCAACAGATGCCAAGAAGCCCAAAAAGAAGCATTGAATGCCAAATTTAGGTTCCTATAGATCGATAGGTAAGATCACCGAGTACACGAATGTATCAGTTTTTATTTCATTTCATTTCATTTATTCACCTTAAGGGACTGAAGGCATTACATAAGGGGGGGCCCACATCGAATTTGGAAGTTTCATACCAAGATAACAATATGAAGGTACACACTTTTTACAAGAAGCAAAGAAAGAAAAAAACGAAAAGAACACGCATACCAAAACAAGAAAATACATTATAGGCGATAAATTCTGCGAGCACAGTAAAGACACAACTATAAATGCAAGAGGTAAATGTGCTTTTAGGACGTATCATTTGTATTTTGAAAACGGGTTAGTTTATCGCGAAATATTTTGCGGTCTCTGCAAGAAACAATGTAATCTGGTAGTGCATTCCAAACTGTTATGGCATGGGGGAAAAATGAGCTGCTCATCGCCGCCGTCCGACATTTTATGGTCATCAGAGGGTGCGTATGGTACAGGTGAGATGATGTTCTTAATGTGCATTTTAGGAGAGTATGTCCCGATCTGCTGAAGTAAAATAAGGTGTGAAGTAGGTAGACACGAGAAGTTATGCGACCTGAAGCGAGCGATGCGAGTGACAAAGTTTGTTTTAGTGCGGTTACGCTGATGTGTCTTGAATATTGTGACGTAATGACACGAGCTGCGCGGTTTTGAACGGCTTCCAAATCATTGGCGAGATAAGCTTGTGAGGGATGCCAGATGGACGATGCGTACTTGAGTTTTGGTCGCACGTATGTTAGGAATGCAAGTTTTGTTTATGTGAGGAGATGGAGATCGCAAGTTACGTCGTAAGTAGCCTAATGTGCGCGAAGCTTCTGAACGAATGGTTTCAATATGTTTCACCCAAGACAGTGATGACGTCAGATGAGCTCCTAGATATTTGTGAGTGCACGTGCGGTCAATTGGAACAAAGTTAATGCATTAGGTTTCGTGTGTAGTAATGTGTTTAGGCGTAAAGGACAGAACTTTGCATTTAGTGAGGTTTAGAGGCATATGCCATTTATCGCACCATGAAGTGATGGCGTCAAGGTCATGTTGTAGGGTAATTGCGTCGTTGGAAGAATGAAGGGAGTTATAAAGAACGCAGTCATCTGCAAACAGGCGCAGCTGTGTTTTTATGTTACTGGGAAGGTCATTTACGTAAATAAGAAATAATAAAGGTGACAAGCCGGAGCCTTGGGGGACACCGGAAGTCACACTGGTAAGGGTTGATGGGAAAGTGTTAGCAAAGGTAAACTGCACGCGTCCTGTTAAGAAATGTTCGAGCCATTTTATAAGGTTTGGGGCGATACCAACAGCGGCTAATTTGGTGAGCAGGTGGTTGGGGGATACGCTATCAAAGGCCTTGGAGAAGTCTAAGAATATTGCATCAATTTGAAAGTGATCGTCGATTTGCCGCAGTAGGTCATATGTGAATTCAGCTAGTTGAGTTTCGCAGGAAAGGTATTTTCGAAAACCGTGTTGTAAAGGGTAGAAAAAACTGATTGATCCTAGGTAAGCCATAAGATTTGATGCTATGATATGCTCTAGGATTTTAGATGGAACACTGGTTGAGCTAATCGGGCGGTAATTCGCAGGGCTTTCGCGCCTTCCCTCTTTAAAAAATTGGGACTATTTTAGCTTTGTTCCAATCATCTGGCAATGTTCCTGAGTTTAAAGATTGGTTAAATATAAGGTACAAAAATTTGCTAGATATTCCTGTAGTGTTTTTTAGTAATTTGGTATTGATATCATCGCAGCCACTCGAGGATGACATTTTAAGAGAGTGGATTAGCTTGCATACGCCATCGAGGTGTAGTTGTATTTCAGGCATGGTCTGAGAAGAGAAGTCCGGTATAGGTGCAACAGCGGAGGCATTGGGTATGTTAAACACAGATGTGAAGAAGTTATTTAGAGCGGCAGCTGTTTCCTCGGGGCTTATCGGTTCACAATCAGAGTTAACAAGATTTCTATAGTTAGTTTGCGGCTTTGCAGAAATCACGCGCCAGAATTTATTTGGGTTTGATTGAAGGATTGTAATCAGGTCGGCAGAAAAAAAAATTATCCTTAGCTGCAATAACTGCATTTTTGTATTCAATTTCACACAGCGGTTAGCTGCAGTTAAATAAGGTACAACCTTGAGAAACCATGCAGGCCGATGTCGCCGATGTTGGTTATGACGCGCAACTTGCACAGGAAGTGGTTGGAATTGCGGGAAAACTGTTTTACCAATACGGCCCACAAGTGTAAAAAACTTCCCTGGAAGCTTTTACAGTGTCGTATGTGAAGGTAAAAAAAAGTTGGAAACATTGTCATGGGAGTCCAGCTGATAGACAAGTTCGTTTCAATTTTGGTTCAGTACCTGATGAAATACTCTGCCTGATAACTGTGTGACCATTGTGCAGTTCTGTAGGTATAGCAAGATTATAACATGAAAGTGTTGTACTCGCGGATACACCAAGATTTTGATGACGTCATATCCGTCACGGAATTGACGCCAGCCCACAGAACACAGCAGAAACGACAGTAAAGCTTTCATTGAAGGGGATGGTGCTGCCGTCTAGGAGAGGTGGAGCGAGGTAGTGCATCATAATTCTAACAAGCACGAACAGTTGGCGTAATCTGCTGCGTAGCGACGCCGATGGGTGAACGGCGCGAACGCAGACTGACTTGATGCTAAGAGAAACGCCGGCGGGCAGCGGAGCGCTTTCGCATGTGCAGGGTTCAAGATACAAATTCTACCTCTCGCGTTCCATAAGCTGAGCTCGTTGGAAAGCCTGTCTGCCTTACACGCCCCGAAGCGGTGCTGCAATGGTTGCGCCTTTCCCAAAGCGACCCTCTAGCACGACGTCGCTGCAGAATTAGCTGCGTATTTCAGTTTCGTGCTTTAACGATTCTTATGACAGAGTAATCAACCACATTTTTTGCATAACCCTGTGAGGGATTTTAATAGGCTAAGAAGACACGGGAATGCTAATTTTGGATAAAGTCAGTATTTCCTAGTGTAGTTAACAGCGAGCACATGGAACGTCTTCTCTGGATGCCGACGGATAGCGCTGCTCTTCGTTGTGCGACAGCCCTATGCGAAGACGGGTGCTGCACAGGGGCTGCATTTCTACTCCAAAGTTCAAGTGGCCTAAAGTTGCAGATATGCCTTTCCTATACTAAGCTTCAGTGCTGATCCCAGGTCGCGTGAAGAAACATGTTGTTTAACGGCCCAAAGCAGCAAAGAGATGGGAGTTCGTGAAAATACTACTGATTTCACCGAAACCTGTGAAACCACTTCGTACGTGGTAGCGTTGTATTCGGTGGCGCCTACACCGCTATCAAGCACCGCTGCCTGACTTGATTCCAGTCTATTTTGAAGCAAAGAGCAGCTGTAGGAGCAATGGGCGTCATAAAATCTCTGTGAGGGAAATCAGGGAGCAAAGTCCATTGTTTGATAATTGATTTATCGGCAAAAAGGGCACATTTAGATAGCGAATCAAAGTTAAAATGGCTATGGGAAGGTCAGGCTGGTGTTTTAAACAAACTTGCTGGTTTCCTTTAGTGTCCTTTGAACTAAGTCTAGAGCTTCGCCTGTGAGACTCCCATAGAGAGGGCCAGGTAACCCCTCCCAACGTACCCACTCCCCACTATGCCTACCGTCCTCCGACTCAGAAAATTATGCTGTTGCTATGCCTCTCCACATAAATATTAGTGCGACATTCAGTTTACCATGTTATGTCCATCCCCCACGTAAATGTGTCTTCCTTGCGTGACACGGATCTATAGGCGCGAACGCAGGTATTTACGCTGTTGCTATTACCTGTTGCGGGCAACTATGCAGGTAGGCATTATTTCTCCTTCTTTGTCCTTAGAAAGGGCTAAAAAATTTAAATTCAGAAGCGAACACTTATATCGGATTCGTAGAAAATACTACCGGTAGATTGCTGATAACTCCGGGCTCAGGCGCCGAATGGCCATGGTTCGTTCTCGGGTAGTTCGGCACTGGCAAAAGCACTTTCTCTTCTGATGCATACTTAGGCTTCGCATGCGCCTCGTACTGGCGCAGGACGCACGAAGAGAAGCAGATGGCTACGTATACACAAGACAAAGGAAACAGGGCGGAGAAAAGAACACTCAGGTTTTTTATGCGTGCTCAGGGTGCTGGGGCTGCCAGGGATGAAACCTGGGACATAGTACGTAGTTACGCTAGACCGTCGGATCTCCCATGGCGGGCATTTATAAGCACCGCCGCAACCTCTTATAAATCACGGAGAACACGTTCAGGTCAGCAGGTTTTGTAATAGAGAAAAATCGCAAGATGAGGTGGTAGCCAAAAGAGCCAGCGGAAAAAAAAATTCTTATTGAGCTTTTGCAAACTATGTCTGAAATCATAATTTATTTAAGGCCCGGTCACAATGTTTACATTAGAAATGACCGTCTTTGATTGAACGGGTACGTCACCACGACGAAATTTTGATGTCTGGGACATACGGAAATGCCATCAGGTAGTGTTTACTTTTTACCTGTAATAGGGAGCATTAGCATACCATTGTCGCGTTTACGTTACCATATACCGTATTTGTGAGAGTCCCCTGCGGATGCCTGACAAGTTACCACTAACGATAACGTACCGGTAAAGGCTTTTCCGTCATCAGCGAGCTTCCTAAGCAGACGGAATGTACCTTCAGGTCTTGATTGCAGAAAATGTAGTGCACTCAACGCTTGATTCTTCGTACAGCCTGTCAAAGTAATCTTAGTTGAACTTATTTATTACGTTTTTTCTTGTTACGTGGTTCTCAAGAGAACGACAAACGACTATTCAACTCAGTTGGGCGACCAAAGTGTCCGCCCCTACTCGTGTTATGCTCTTCCGGCTTAAAATTGTCCACAAAATTTCTGAGTTCGCAAATCGCTTTCACCCCTTCAGAGTTGAGCTCGACAAGGTAGTGTAGGTTACTGAGCAGTTACTACAACATATATAACTAACGTCTTGGCGAAATATTTTTACTGCCGTAGATTTTTGTTTACTGTGATTCCTAGTCTACTCTTGTATATGGAGCAACGATACATGTTTTTTTAAAGCTCTACAGACGATGACTAAAGTATACTCAAAACAACTGTGGTATTGAGATCACTTCATCCGAAAAGTGAAATATTCATGCAAATTTAAACGAAAGGAAATAGATATGAGGAACCATATAATGCGGGAATTTCTTGGAGACTGTCACTGCGTGCACTACGTAAACCGAAAACGGTGTGCTACCGCGTTCTCAGCGGTAAACGGAAACTCCAGCTTCCGATACACAACAAACGGTAACGAAAACCCTTTGAGGGCTGAATTTTTTCGCCAATGCGATTCCCCCTGGGTCGATTTTTTTATTGCAGTAATAATTTCTTCGGATGAATATATTTCGAGAAAAAAATTGTACTTTCTTCGAGGTAATCATAAAGTGACAAAAAATCATTTGGGTTTTTACATACGCGGGGTTTATTCACGAGGTACATAATAAAAATGGCAAAGAAAGTTTTGCGGGTGCTAGAAGCGGGAGGAGCCCAAGAAGCGCATCAGTTTTGCGGACGCAAAAAGCGTGAAGCGCCCAGAGGACGAAACCGAAACCAGCAGCCGCGCGCCTGCACGTGACATGATGCGCAATTGGTAGCCGGCGCACCGCTTCAGTAAACAGGAGAAAAAAAAAAAGAGCCATCGGCGCCAAAACAAATCACGTGTAATCACACTGTGGCAGCACATGCCAAGCGAGAATAATGATGCGCAAAGGCGCAGTTTATCCACATTCCAACATTGATGCAGATGTATGTCATTGACCAAGAAAGGGTGCAATATATGCTAAAGTTCTTAAGTAAGGTTCCCTATCACCCAGTACAGCATCTAGGTTCCCTAAACTAGTACTGTGTTTTGTTGCGAAAAGCGGTAATAGTACCCGCAAAATGCATCTACTCCAATAATAAATAGGTACCGCCTATTGCCGTAATAGTGAAAACATACTGACAGAGAGTTAGAAAACCACACAGTGAACTGGAAAGAAATATTTGACATTAGTTAGGTGCGCTTTTGCTTTTAAAGCAATTTGTAAGCTCAGAAGGCAAATATTAGTCGTCAACAATAACGTTACACACGGATCCACCATAGAAACGTTTTCCTTTGCATTAAATGCACTCAATCCATCATGGCTCGCGTTACAGGAAAGGGGAGAAATGGTAAGAACGTTATCCAATAGGTTTAAATAAGGCAGGTGACATGACCTTACCGCATGAGCAAGTGCACTGGTCATGGTATACGAGGCAGGTAACCTTGTACCCTCCACCGTAGTTGGGAAGATTGCATGGGGACTTCTCTGAAAATAGTTGCAGAAAATGAGAAAAATATTTTAAGCTGAGCTACTGCGTAAGCAACGAAAACCGCCCTGCAATATTTTGACGTATTAAAATGAAAAAAAAAAAACATTACGAAGATGCTATAAGAGCGACACCTTGGGATTCTCCCATTTCTCGTTGTCCTGATGTTTAATGATCGATTACGTCGGTAAGGTTTCTATAGGCCTGCACATGTGAAATGCTGAAGGGTGGCTTCCTCTCCACACAACCTTTATCTGTCTGAATAGGATAAAAAAATATCGGTTGCAGATGACGGGACTTGGAGAAGCGTTGGACTGATTTCGCCTCCACACCACCGATTGTTTTCTATTAAGAGAAAAGTGTGGAGCAAGCATCCATAAATACAACATGCTGGTTGGTTCCAGCCCTACTTCCGGTGAAGTATAGAAGCTCTGGCAATGTTCTCGTGAAGACGTTCTGAACGTCAATCTGAAGACAATTCTTAAGACCGTTCAGAAATGAGTACAACGAAACAACGAATTTGTGTAACCAGCATGGCATATAGGTAATGCAGCAGCGAAATATCGCCGGGGAAAGCCATGGTGCTTTTGAATTCAAAGCATGTAAGCAGGCATACGTGTGCATTGGAAACCATTTTTTTGTGTCTGGGTTATAAAGTTGCGGTTAGGTGGACTGACTGCCACCGTGGTTGTTCGGACCCCATCGTAGTTCGCAAGGACATTTGTTTTCAGATTTTTCCGAAGGAACGTGGAACTTCTAACCATGTGGCGCTCGGAACTAATGGATGTTCACACAATGCGGACTATAGTCATTTCGCGTTGATATTGAAAGATGTGAAAATGCTCAGGTTGAGGTCACATTTTTCAGGAATGTTACAGCATAAAAATAAATCTATTGGTTGGAAAAAAAGTTCTATACTATCGTTTCATAGGAAAGTACATCAGTGGAATTAGGGTAGTGAAGAAGCTCTTTGCGGCTTCGCGATGGCTCCTCATATTATTGTGGTTGAAGCCGTGCCTTGTGCGTGCTTCAAAATGGTCATGAGGTCTCCGCGGCTTCTGCATCATGAAGCCGTAGATGTACAATAGCACGCTTGATGCGAGAAGGTAAGCCGGTCGGCTGCCTGCTGTTTTTTAGAGCTGTCGGAAGGAATGACGCTTATTTCAGGATGGAGACTGCTGCGACGTCGAGTGTATCCCCAGTTTCTGTGTCAACTCGCAGCCGTCAACCACCCAAAAACACAAACAGGAGCGAAGTGCAAAAACGTAGAACAAGGCGAGTTGTGCAAAAGGCCAGGAAGTTGGTTCTACTTTTAATTTGTCCCCGAATTTACGGGTAGTTGCATAACGTACCAGATTAGCAGATTTTCATAAGTATGGGAAACGAAGCCCTAATGTTGACGCAGTCAAGTGCCATTAGCAGGCTCAAGTGCCCGTAAAATGTTTTAATGCGAGATCATTATTTAATGATTTTAGTGATAAATCGGTCGTTCATGGCACACCAAGTTGCCGACTGCTCAGGGATAACGAAGTTCACTCAATGCTTAGAACGACGCTACATTTCTCAAAAAAACTTTTATAATAAAAATGGCTAACACATTTGTAATAAAAAACGATAGATTTCAGCCTCTTGGGACTCAAGCTAGCGTCCTCCAGCATGCCAGTCTTGCATAAAACTCATAAACACCACAGCTGCATAATTTCACATAACTTTAACTGAACCTACGGAGTGGGTTGCTGCCTTCAACTTAGAAATTTGTGTTAGAGACTCTTACCCAGTACTGCGGGATAAGTTTGAACATGGTAATACAAAAGCAGCAATTAGCTGAGTAACTAAGTAAGTTCGGGCTAATAGCGCTTCTTAAAGTAACCGGGTCAATGCCTAGAGGCTCAGTCGTCGGAATGAGAAAGAAAATGTCGGAAAAAGGACGATGATGATAGCAGGATGATTAATTTTTACCCAAAGGAAACGTGCCGTGGGAAGAAACACGCCATTAAAGTGCATAAAATGAATGCACTGCTTTTTACGCGCACTTCTTGGGCAAATTTATTCGGCGTAGTGCTTCCGACGATGAACTTTCGGCAATGAACAGTGCTGAAATATGTGGCCGCAGGTGGTAGGCGCCACTTTGTACTGCACGAAAATTCTAAAATATTGCTCTCCCATTCACTGAATCACGAGCAGAGCTTCAGTTTGCTGAGTTATTTAGGAGATATAACCGATACAAGGGGTGACGATTTACTTGAACTTTCCCTTAGGCACGACCTTTCTGTTTTAAATAGCCCTAACTGACCTCCGACATTCGAAAACCGGATAGGTAGGAGTTGGATCGACGTTACCATTTTAGGGCAAGCCTTATTACCAGAAGTTATTCACTGGGAAGTACTCGAAGAAAACAGCAGCGACCACAAATTTATTAGTTTACTTTTATACGATATCTTTAACAAACCCAAGTATCGTCTCACCCTGAAAGGTGAGAAACATGTCCTGGAAGATTTAAAAAATGACACTTGGTTCGAAACCGCTAGAAACGGGATTAAAACAACAGAAGAAATAGAAAATGCTGTGAACACATTGTATGATAACATAGAAAAATTAGTAAGTAAACATAGGAAAAAGTTAAACCATCCCACACACAACCAAAACCGTGGTGGACAGTTGAACTTGAAATCGAGAGAAAGCAAGTAAGAGCACTAAGAAGGAGGTATCAAAAATCGCGAGGAGAAATCAGTGAACAATTTAAGCGCGAGTACTATAATGAACACAAAGCTTACAATGATAAATTAGCCACAGCAAAAAGAAAAAGTTGGGAACAACTTTGTTCACAAGTTCATAAAAATCCATTCACATTACCGTATAAATTAGCCAGAGGAACAGTAAACCAACCAATCATCATTTCAAGTTTAGAAAAAGAAAGTGGAGGAAAAAAACAAAATCAACCAAAGAAACAGTTGAGCATATATTAAGAGAGTTATACGATGTCGACAAGGTTTGTGACGAAGAAGAAATTATTGTTCTTGAAAGCGATAGCGATGAAGCTGTTATTACTGAAAATAAAATTAATGCAGTCATTTCTGAATTACACAGAAATTTAGCTCCTGGACCAGATGGCCTACGAGCCACATTTGTACAATGTCTATATAATTCCCAAAAATTATTCTTTCTTGAACTTTACAATGCATGCATCAAAACAGGATACATTCCATCACTGTGGAAGGAATAAACTGTAATCCTAATACCAAAATCAGGAGATAACCAAGGAGCCAACAAATATAGACCCATAGCGGTCAACTCTATACTAGGAAAAATACTTGAAAAAATAATTAAAGACAGAATATATTACTTCTTAACCAAGGAAAAACTCCATAGTACAAAACAGTTCGGATTTACCCATAACACGTCGGCAACCATCGCCTTAAACGAGTTAAAAAAGAAAATGGATCAAGCAAGATTAGATAAAGCGGTATGTGTTGTCATTTCTTTAGACATAAACAACGCATTTAGCTCTATCAAATCATCTGTCATTGTAAACTTTCTAAAAAAATCAGGGTGCCCGAAAAATCTGATCGTTTCGACTCATAACTTTTTCAAAATAGAAAAATTATCTATAACATGGAGAAATCAAGAATTCAACTCTATCTTAGGTCAGGCTGTCCCCAGGGGTCGCCTTTAAATCCATTACTCTGGAAAATAATTTTAGATCTCCTAAA
Source organism: Haemaphysalis longicornis (assembly GCA_013339765.2). Classification (NCBI taxonomy): domain Eukaryota; kingdom Metazoa; phylum Arthropoda; class Arachnida; order Ixodida; family Ixodidae; genus Haemaphysalis; species Haemaphysalis longicornis. The sequence goes on along the minus strand of CM023452.1, from coordinate 123,383,309 downwards.
CAGCAAATTTCCTAGCGATGTATATATTCAGGCTTTTGCCGACGACATAACCGTAGTAATAAGAGGCAATTCAAGAAATAATATCGAACAAAAGGCAACCGAAGCGCGCAAAATAGTAGAAAACTGGGAATAGACAAAGAACTTACATTTAACACAACAAAATCAAAATTTACTGTAATAGGGGACAAGTACATTAAAAGACCTCCCATTATCAAACTAGGAAACAAAAATCTTAAATTCTGTAAAGAAATTAAATATTAGGCGTCTATATAGACAAAAAGCTCAGTTTTATCCCTCATATTAACTATGTAAAGGAAAAAGTAAACCAAATTATAAACAGCCTAGGAAAAGTTACAGGATACAACTGGGGGCTTACCAGCAAACACCTAAAACAAATTTATATTAGAGCTATAGAAAGAATCATAGTGTATGCCGCTCCAATTTGGTATAAAAAACAGGTACTAATCAGAAAAAACTAAGAAGTATTCAAAGAACAAGCCTCCTTAAAGTTACCAAAGCATTTAAAACAGTATCGAATCCGGCCTTGAACATCATAGCTAATGTCCCACCAATCCATCGGACGATCGAAAAAGAAATCGAACCATTTAACATACTTTTCGCCGGAAAAATGTTCATCTGGAAAAACCGCGCTTTTACGGGAGACCAAATAACTAACAAAGTGGATGCATGGCAGCTGCATCAAGCAGATAAGATATCTTTTACCTATCTTACTCAACCAATTTCGCTGACAGATTTTGTAGTATTTACAGACGGCTCGCAAGATAAAACCGACATAGGAGCAGCTTTTATAATTCTAGACAAATCCGGCAAAATAGTAGAAACCAAACAACACAAACTTCCGGAGTACAGCAATAACTTTGAGGCAGAAGGAATCACGATTTTTAAAGGCACTTGAATACCTCCAAACTAGCTTCAAAGGTAACGTACAGTTGTATACTGATAGCCTATCAACCCTAAAAGCAATTAGCAATCCATATAACCGGAACCCAAATATATTTGGAATTAAAGAAATGCTAAGCAAAATAGCAAAACAGGTCAAAATAACGTTAACTTACATAAAAGGTCACAGTGGCAATGTCGGTAACGAAATAGCGGACGAAATGGCTAAAAAAGCCGCAAAATATGGCGAAAAAATTGACTGGCCTATTTCACTACAATTTATCAAAAAACAGCTCAATATTAACCTAAGAAAACGTTGGAATGGTGAGTGGCAACAAGAAGGACATGAAAGCTACACATTCCAATGGATAAAGAATATTTTCAAAATTTCGGACCACTTTCCCACCAATTATTACACGTCACAGTTTGTCACTGGACACGGTAGATTTCCGTTTTATTTTCATAGGTTCGCCATTGCAAATAATAACATATGTAAATGTAACCTACCAGCAGACAGTTTTGATCACTATTTACAGGACTGCCCAATAACAAACAAACACAGAGAACAACTTCTTGATATTCATAGAAATTATCTCGTAAGAAGGAAACCGGAGCTAATAAAACATACAAAAACATTAAAAATTTTAGAAGAAATGACAATACTAGTTAACGCTAATATTCAACAATACTAACCCCTCCAATATTTTGTCACAATTTTACTCACACGCAGAAACAAAGTCAGTGGCAAATAACGCGACAATAGCCTTTAGATCGTTTGTATTTACCATTGTTCTTCATTAAGTCATTTTCTGTGTAATTATCTTGTTTAATTACTTTTTACGTTTTTCTAATTTTAAATCCATACATCCATTTTCAATTGCTTTAATTTCTCCGTTATACCTCCGTGGAACGGGAAGGGTTTCAGTTCCTGAGCCCATTTTAATAAAGTTAGGCGGACACTCAGGCAGGATACATAGTTCTCAATGTATCTGCGTTAAGGAATAAATGTTTCAATGATTCAACACCTGCGTTACCAACTAAAAGTACGCGCTAACACGCGCTCGTCAGATTGAGTGACTGCTGTATATAATGGTCTGTGTTTTGTATTATCCGCGTTTGTTGCAGCCACATTATCATACATTAGTAGCTCTCCTTTAACACACCCCGCCGCCCAGAGTTCTTGTTGTTGTCACGCTACATGCGCCTGAACTTCCCACAATTTTCCCATTTTTTCTCCGCGAACTGTAGCGTGAGTGTCTTCTGCCGAAAGCAATGCGAACGGCCGAAACTTCTTTCGTGCTTGTTCCACCAGGTGTCTTGGCGATGGGGGAAGAATTACAAAAGATCCAATGATTTCGGAGGCTAAAAATGCACTCTAGCGGCGCGGGGCAGGATCGGTTGGAGAGCGATGGTAGAGGCCTTCGTACTGCAGCGGACTCAGTTGGCTATTGAGGACGACGAAGAGTGTAACAAAATTACTTCCAGAAATGTTGTTTCTTATTATGGGTCAGTGGAGAATCGCGTGTCCAGTATCATGTGTAAACGGTCAGTAGGAAAAGCAGAATACAAAAAGCAAATAGTCTTCCAGCTACGGCCATCTGAACTGGTGCAGATACAACGGCGTAACCTTAAAAATTCTTCCAGACAGTAGTACCAGCTCGCTATACGCCTTCTGTCTCAATCAGGGGTAGGATATACATACAGGGCCATTTCCCATGATCGAAAATCCCTTAGAACAAGCAATGTAAGTTAGTTCTGCCTGACAAAAGGCGTCGGTATCACTCTCCTTTTAAACGAATAGATCACGTGGGTGTGAAAAGTCAATTATCCGTGCTTTTCTTTAAGGGCGTGCTGATATACGATGGGTGGGAATATTCCGAACGACGCTGCCGGTGATGCACAAACTTTGATATTTACAACGCCTAGAAATACCTCAATAAATAACTGGCTCCAGTTCGATTACCTGAATGATCGTTTTATAAGGAATATTCGGGAATACTGACATGTATTATAATGGTGTAGCAGGCGTATTATATCACTGCTAGCCCCATTCTACATGGAAGACCAAAAATCGTAAATTATCAGGAGCGATGCACCTTAGGTGGTCGGGCTTTCGGTGTTTATAGTATTCACGCTACTGAAACACCGTGCTCTTGTTTTCCAATGCCTCGCGTTGAAAAGATTTATCTTCATGGGGAAAAGGCGAACTAAAGGAGATGACTGGGACACCGATTTTCCAGCACATTGCGCTTGAATGCCTCCTACTTCAAAGACACAAGACATTTACAGCAAAGGTTTGCATGTCTACCCCACATCTCTGTGGGCAAAAACGACCAAGTACCAAGCATTCGCCATTGAAACCGGGTTGCACATTTCATAACTTCGTAACCGCATTTTACACTCAAAAGCCAATGCTTCGCCCCTCCTCCTTGTTGAGGGGCGAAGCAACTGCAGCAAAGTTGCGGACGAAACAGCGGAAGTAAGCCGCTAGGCTAAGAAAGCTGTGTAGAGATTTTTGCTTTTGAGGCTGTGGAAAATCGATGACAGCAGCAATCTTGTCTGGGCCGGGCCGAATCGCCTGGTTGCTGACGATTTGGCCTATAACCTTTATCCTTCTTGTGGTGACACGGCATTTCTTGGTGTTCCACTGAAGGCCTGCTTTCGTGAGACATGTAAGAACCTCATTTAGGCGTCAGTACTCAGTGAAACTTGAAGAAAAAATAACGATGTCGTCCAAATAACAGAGGCCTGTTCTCCATTTATAAACCAAAGGACATTGTCGATCGTTCGCTCGAAAGTCACAGGAGCGTTACATAGTCCGAAAGGCGTTACATTGAATTTATGTAGTCCACCACGGGTGGCTAATGCTGTCTTTTCTTTATCGAGCTCGTTTATTGGAATTTGCCAATAAGCTGAGTGGACGTCAAGGCTGAAAGAGAAGTCCGCTCCTTCTAGGCAGTCCAGTGCATCTTGAATGCGGGGCATCGCATATACATTTTTTCGAATAATTGTATTGATTGCGCGGTAATCGATATAAAATCGATTGGATGCGTCTTTTTTCTCAAGTAGGACCACGGGGAGACGACCAAGGGCAGTTTAATTGGGGGATAATTTTGCGTTGAAGCATGTCGGAAACATTCTCAGTGATGACTTTTCGTTTGGAAGAAGACACTCGGTATGGGCGGCGGCATATAATACGGGATCCATCAGTTTCGATTCGGTGCGTTGCGACGGAAATTTGGCCAAGCGTAGCACAATTCTAATCAAAAAAGTATTTGTGCTTCTTCAGCAGGTCTAGTAAAGAGCTAGTTTGCGTGGGGGGAGTTTAGAGCTGATTGTGGCAGGTAGAGCCGGGTGCGACAATTTAATGTGGGAACTTGGGCAGGAGAAAATAGAGGAGAGGGGAACAACACAGACAGCTTCGGAGTCAGCAGCGGTAGAAACAGGGTTGCCTTGACAAAGGGCAATCGGTTTAGGAGTAACGTTCGTGGCAACTGTGACCGACCCACAGAAGAAGCGCACAAGGGAGATGGCGATCACTATGCCTCCTGGGAGAAACCGAGCTCAGGGAAGGATCAGTATGGCCCCATCACGGCAGTTTCTCCCGCGAACAAAAATTGTGGTGTCACTACCAGGTTTGAGGAAGAAACCGGCACTTGCCACGAAGAACTACTGCTTGACGTCAGGAACATCCGTATATAGCGTAGCGCTGATCTCGATGTCAGGGTATCGGCAGGAGACGACCGCGGATGCCGATGATAGTAAGTCCCATCGCAGAATGAGTTCATGGCTGCAGCTAGGTAAAACCGCGCACTGAATTGGTGCAGAATTTTCTGTATGAAAACACGTATTGGACAGTATCCGGATGGCTCGAGCACCTCTCGATTAGCACCGCACAACGAAGGTTCAGTAGACGAGGTTGTCACTTTTCGGAGGCGCGAACACAACTTTTCATTATTAACTGATATACATACTCTAGTATAAACAACGGCATCAACACGGAATGCTTCAACTTCCACCGTTAATGTATTTGATGATGATATTGGAGGAGTGTTTTGCGTTTTTGACGAGTGCTGTTTCCCCTCCAGAAACTGCAGGCGCTAGTTTTCCTGTTGGTTGTCATCAGAGCGGGTCGTGGGTTGAAGAGGTGACGCAGAGCGGCGCCGTGATGAACGCTTGGGCTGAGGCGGGCCGAACAAGATTGGGGGCGGCGATGGGCGACGTGGGGGCGAACTATATGTGCCACGTCGGGAGCCGTAAGAAAAGCCGATGTCACGTTGGAACGGTGCTTACAGGCGTCGTTCATCTTGCCGACGTAGTCGACAGAAACCAGATATGTGTTCGCGAATCTCGCGAGAATAGCAGGCGGGGCGGTCACGCCGGAAGAGCTGGCGGCCAAGGTGCATTTTCGTGCAGAATCCCTGTAGCATGCTTGGTGCGAGTATCGCTGTGAAGTGTCCGTCGGTCAACGGGGCTTCCATTGGTAAGGGCGGTTTGGATGTGATGACAGAGTAGGATGACGTGGGAGTCGTAGGACCATGAGACGTCGAGGGCATCACACCTGCAATAGATGCCAGCTCCTCTTTCACCAGGTCACGCAGCTGAGGAGCTTTCGTGTGAAAGTGATATCGTGGAGCAGAAAGCGGGTCGTTGTTCTGCAGCTCTTCGGAGATGATTTGGCGTATGAGAGAGCGTAAGTTCATGTCCCCTTGCGACGGCGTAGCCAGAGCATCCGGTTGCAAACGAACAGCCTGCAATTGGTTCAGGCGCTGGCAGGTTGTTGAACGCGAAAGACGCGATGCGCTTCATGATGTGGCGAACCTTGTTGTTCTCGGGCATGCTTGCATACACGCGGCGGCAGAGAGCAATGACGTACTCTATGTATGAAGTATACGTCTTGTCAGAGCGCTGAAGCCAAGTGGCCAGCTTCCGTTTCGCCTCGCCCGACCGAGTGGCTGTCGTAATGAATATCTTGCGCAGCTCCTGGCAAAAGCTATCCCAGTTGTCGATGCGGTGTGCATTGTTCAAAAACCATGTTTTTTCACCTCGTCCAAGGAAAAGTAAACGTTCGGTAGCTTCGCCGTGTGATCCCACCGGTGAAAAACACTGACTCGACCATACTTATCCCACCAATCACCTATGTCTTCCTTGTAAGGTCCTTGAGCAACGGGCGAACCAGGACGTTTACACAGCGATTCAGTGGGCTCCGAACACCGTACCCAGAGCGATGATGATGACGCACGAGGGAAGATGATTGGGTCATGTTAATGAGATCGATAATATTACGGCAAAAAGGGAATGCGGGAGATTGCCAAGAGTGTTTGAGAAATCCCTGGAAGTATCGTCGATGTCCAGGCCGTGGTGACGCGGCGTATGCGGTCACAATATGTACACACACACACACACACACACACACACACACACACATATATATATATATATATATATATATATATATATCTATATATATAAGAATAGAAAACTTTGAACAAGGTAAAAGCACGATTGTTGACAACGTTTCAGCAAAAAGACTTGCTTTAGCTATATATATACACATACCTATATATATATCTATATATATATGTATATATATATAAATATATATATATATATATAATATAGGTAAACCGTCGGAAGCAGAGGAAGAATAATAACAAACAAGAATTATTCACGCAGCGATGATGGACTTGCCGTCATTAGTGTGTGGTTACTTGATGTTGACGATGAAAGTACGCTGATGAAGTTAAGTCCCACTGCCGCTACTGCAGTAAATCTTTCTTGTTATTGTTATTTCTGTGTATCCGACTGTGTACTTATGCTATCTCTAAGAGCCTTATGACTTTTGTGTTTTTATAGATTTAGTTCTGTCAATATCTATCTATCTAACTACACATCTATATATATATATATATATATATATAATGGTTGACTTACTATTAAAAACAAAAACAGTGGTTCACTGGCGTTTGATGTTTCGACTGGAGCACCAGTCTTTATTTCTGATGAAGACCGGTCCTCCTGTCGAAACGTGAGTAAACCTCTGTTTTTTTTTCGAGAATATATATAGGCAGTCGGAAAACCTTCTCCAGGAGCCAGAAGAAATATTTGAGGAAATGTTTGGCTCACGATTAAAAACAACAACAGCGGTTTACTGACATTTCGACTCGAGGGCCAGTTTTCCTCTGAGTAACGCACAAGCTAGAAACACGCATGCTTATATAGGTGCGGTAGGTGTGCTATAGTTCACCCTTGGTAAGAACTTATGTTTGCGGGTTGGGTCAAGGAAGCAGGTAAAGACAGGGCACTGTACATGTGCGTAAAAACTGTCGTGACGTTGTGCTTCTCACAACTTCTCTACAGCAAAAAGAGAAGAACGAGAAGAACAAAAAAGCACCGTTTCTGTGTAGCAGGAGATGCGATCCCGCGGGCGGCAATCTCTTTTCTAAAAAGCAAAGTAATAACCAACTTTATTAGACTGAAAAAAGACAGGCTGGCAAGCTGGGGAAAAGCAGACTCTTCACGTACAAATTACAGGAATAAACGAATAATGCAGGGAACGTTTCAACACAAGAAATGCAGAGTAAAGCGGGCTCACAAGAGCAGCACCTACAGAACGGAGCCCGCCAGTGACACATCAATTTCTGAAAATACCAATGACCAGCTGCGTGCGGAATGTCATGGCAGCTCACAAGTTCACAGAAGTACTACGGGTGCTCACAGCAGCCAGGTATATCCTGCTTTGAAGTTGCCATAAAATATGACACCACTAAGGGTCTACAAGGTTCCGTGTGTATGACGAAATCCTGTCGCAGCCTAATGGAGACATGGAAAGAAGTGGGGAATAAGAAATTTTAGAGTTACCTAAACTGTCCAAAAAGCGGAGCGCCAGGGCAATCGCGCGAATGGCGAATGACCGCGTGAACGGTGCATCCGCGGTAACAATGGTGCCCCCCAAAGGGGCTGTCAACTGCAGTGAACTGCCCCCACCTCTGAAATAGAGTGGGAGGCGGGAGCGGAGACGTGCAAGGAAGATAGCTGCTATTCGTCGAAAAAAAAGAGAGAGACAAGACAAAAGAGGCGGGGCTACGTTAAGTGGTCAACAGATATTACGTGTAGCGAATGAAACAAACCAAACAAAAAAAGGTGGAAATGGTTTAGGTACCCACCAAAGATAATTTCCCCGAACTCGCAATAATGCCTGAGGATGCGGATTTTAACTTGTAAACGAGGTACGGTTCGCGGATTAGTCGATCTGTGTCAGAGCGAAACCCATATTCTAATATCGTAGCTCAGAGGTAGTTGAGAGTGCCAAGGAAAGTTAATGTGTTTTTTAACGTGATAATGTGGAATGTGACTTGTCATTATTAATTTATTTTTGAGCGATTTTTGTGTTTGCCCGTATGTATTGTAGGTGGCACACCCTGCACTCCAGCAAAGTATACCACGTTGAAACTATTACAGTTAAGGTTTCTCGGATTTTTAAACGAAAGTCAGAAGCTCTACTGACCGGGGTACCCGTTGTAAACATGTGAATGCATATTTGGGATTGAGGCTTCCTGCAAGGGCTGTATTTGCCGGTCGTGTGATTTGTTATTTTGGATGAGGTCAGGACATCCGGAATGTTTTTGGTTTTTCACCTACACAACCCGTCGAGGCCCCTGAAAAATACGTTTTATGGGCTCACTTTGGGTAAGGATGTTATAATAAATTTTTTTAATATAGACTAGACTTTGGGAAGAGATGCGGAGTGTGTTAGGACTAAGATTGTTTGGGGGTGTCGTTCGAAGTTTTGGTGCCTCTGAGAAGGTACGAGCGATTCAGGTTTTGTGCTCAGAGTATAGCGTCGTGAAATATTTCGACGGGGTATTTTTGTTTTAAAAGTGCACTGCATAGCTTGGGACAATTATAATGGAAGTCCTCATCCTTTCAGGAGATTCGACGAAAACGATGAGCTTGGCCATAGGGAATTGCAATTTTGCAATGTTTGGCTTGACTGCTTTGACACTCTAGGTACTTTTGCTTGTCGGTATGTTTTCGGTACAGTTTATTGATCAGTTTGCACTTTGAGATGGTGACGTTGACGCCAAGAAAATTAACAGCTTACGGGGGGTATTGGAAAGAAAAGAAATGGAGGTCTGCCTGGAGTAAACGCGTCTGTTAAGGTTAGTAGGTTCGTAAGTCCATGGGTCTAAATCAGGAATACATCATCAATTAAACGTTTATAATAGAGTGGCTTTAAGCTTTAGCTATTCAGAACTTCTGCCGCTCGGACGCTCATAAATATATTCGAACAGTTCAGACCTACAAGTGTTCACATTCATGTTCCACTTAATTGAACGTAGTGTTTTCCATCCAACTCAAAATTGTTAAAGGAGTACTGACACCAAATTTTGACGACTAAAAAATGATATAATTGGCTTCAGTAGTTTGTACAGATGCCTCACCGAAATGTTTGCAGCGATCCGAGGCCGCAATCACATCTAAAATTGATTTTGATTGTCCAGGCCGCGAGCTTCCATAAATCGGCAGCACTAGCGAAATCGCTTTCGGCGTGACGAAACATTGGCCTGCGTGTCTGGCCGGTTCAGGGTGACGTCATATAGTCGTTTTCGGAACCGCAGACGATATCCTGCGCTGCTGTTCTCGGTGGTATTCGTTTCGGCAGGAGACGTGGGCGTAGCTGTGTGAGCAATGCTTGTAAACTTTGCGTGTTTGACGTCTTTGCTGTTCAGTTCCTGGCCGGAGCATGGTGTTCCCTTGTACTGGTTCCGAAAACTGCGCGCTGCCGGCACCGCGTGGTGCGCGATGTCGACGGGCACTGCGGCGACACGGCGGTGCGCGTCGCCGAGCTCGCCCAAGTTGTGCTATGGCAAGCTCGCGGAATGCGAAGTACTGCTCGTGGAAGCCCGTCCGAGCAAATCGACGACGACGCCAAGATGCATTATTTTTCACGCGACGACATGCAGCGCTAAACGTGGACTGAGTTCGTGTGCGGCGGCGGCCGCAAGAACTGTCGCCCAAGCCAGCGGGCTCGCGCAGGGTGGCGCCATCTTTCGGCCGCTCGCCGCACCGCGGTACCGGCAGTGCTGGGTCGGAGAGCCGAAGCTCCGCTGCCGGTCAGCGTAGGCTTGCCATCGCGGCAAATGTCTGAACGCCACTTTTAAATTCAGCGCTGATAATAACCCCTAGCACAATTTTTCAACACACTAACATCTACTTTCTCGCATGTGAAACTTCTTTGGAGCGATCAGATTGATTAGAAGAGTGGCGACAAGCTGTTGCTATCACGGTCTGCGCCGGTTCGAGCCGCAGTGATATAAAAAATACTGACGACGGTGACGACATCGCCGGCCTAATCGCCTGGCCAAATAAAGTGGTTCTGCCTGTCGGGTGGCAGCGACTCATCCGAGTCTGACGATTCAGGCGATATGTCGACTGCGCGGGCGAGTGCTAACCATGTGCAATCCTAGCAGACGCTGTGGCGAACGTCCCTGACGTCACGGGTGAGACCGTGACGTAAAGCTGGCCCGCTTGCAGGCTGGCCTTCGAACAGCCATTTTCCCGCGCGGCAACCAAATTTGAAACTGGTTGCAATAAACGTGCTATAATTAATTCTGTGTTGGCGGTTGACGGCTTTCGGTTCGATTTTCGTAATTACTGGGCCAATAGGTATTCTTTACAGCATAAAAACTTAAAGCGAGATATTTCGTGTCAGTACCCCTTTAACCTCAAGAATTAGATTAAGAAGATTGCTTATGTTCGAGCTCTCAACAACTTTGTCCAAGGTTGCTTCACTGTAGGTGTGAAGTACTGCTCTGATTCCATCAGCGCGCAGAATCTTTTTGTACAGTGACATAACATCCATGGCAAGCAGGAGGGAATGGCTGGGAATATCAAAATCTAAAATGTGCGCAAGGGCGTGGTGGGTATCTTTAATGTAGGGAGGAAAGCTAGGTGGTATGAAGCTAGTTATCGAGTCCACGTACCGTGGAAGGTGCTCCGTGACGAAGCCTATTCTAGCGACAATTGGGCGGCCGGGATTGTCTTTTTGGGGGATTTTTGGCAGCAAGTAAAACCTGCCGGCTACAGCATTAGGCGGAATTGGCGGTGATTTCGTTCATTACTCCATTATTCACCAATTGAGTGATGTTCTGTAACGGTTTCTTTAAATTCGGCGGTAGGATCATCATGTTCGAGCGGTGTGTAGAATGACGAGTCTGATAGCTGCCTCTCTGCTGCTTTAACGTAGTTATACTTGTTAAGTATTACTATAGCACCACCTTTGTCAGCTGGTTTAATTACAATATGAGTGCGGCGAGAGAGGGATTTGTGTGAAGGAAAGTTTGACATCCACCTAAATGCAGCCATACGGCTACAAAGGAAAGCTATACAGCTTTCTCAGAAACTTCGCAGTTGAAGAAAAAACCACCTTGGGGATTTCCCCTAAATCTGATCGATTGAGAGAGGGATTGTAATGTATTTTTTTCTCTGATGGAGAGGTTACGGCGGATGGCCGACTGCTTTTTGTAAGCATCAGTGATGTTTGATTCCAGGCTTTGATATACAAATCTAAGCATTCGTACCGTTGGGGGGTGGTGTCTAGTGTTTAGAGCTTGGGACCAATTTACAATGTCACTACATGGTTCGCGGCATTGAAAGTATTCGTTTAACTTCATGGTCCAAGCAAAAGTTTCGAAATCATTACAGAAAAACCTCATGTTGTTGGGCAAAAACTCAAACCCCTGGAAAGTATGCTCAAATCAGCGTCGGACAAAACCGCATCTGAGAAGTTGACTATGTTACTACTCGCAACATATTCAAACTGTTAGACTGGTAAGAGGCGAGCAAGGGCCTGTGTACGGATAAAATTATCATGGGAAAATTTGGTGGCCTTGACACTAGACAGCTTATCTCGAATGGTTAATTCTTGCGAGGTCAATGACTCGAGCTCATGCTTGCTGAGATGGGCAAATTTGTTTTTTTTTCATTCCTTAGGATCGGTTCAAAAATCGTCTGAGAACTATGCGATCAAGTCCGCTGAAGCAGATTGGCGCACACTGTCCCACTTTTCCTGAGACGTGGCTGGTTTTAGTTCTATTCGGAATTAAAATAATGGCGTACGACTGAGGCGAGAATGTGCGCGACCTCTTCCGCAGCAGTCGCGAGTAGAGCTCTCACGACGTACTGAAACTTGCGTTCTTGGGAGGTGATGCCAGGCAGTGCGAACTGTACCTCGGTCGGGAGGAAACAGATGTCTGGTTTATGCTCCCAATACGGCGACAACTGGATAGCCATGGTGGCGATCTCGTTGTCAGCTGCTTGCGGTGCTCGCTGGTTCTGGTCGTCGCTGGACATGACTACAACTTCGGTGTGTGGGATATCACGTACGGGTCACCAACCGTAGAGGGCATGCCGCAGACAAGTTGAAGGAGACGACCACACCACTTAGCAAAGCCGGTTTTATTCCGAATGCAGTGGGGTCTCTATATACCTAGGCCAGGGGCGTGCGATCCCTCTGGAGGGTGAGCGCTCGCTGACCAACGTCACGCGGTGGCAGGGACATAGCAATATTAACATAACAGTCAAAAAGCACATTTTGACTTTAAAACAGCATTTTTCAGTTCAAACTCCACGAAATACAGTTCAGATCATTCATCCTCAACAGGCGACTGAAAACGTTCTTATAGATGACAATGCTGAGTTTGAGAAAACAATGCCAGTGCATAGGATACCATATCGTTGTACGGCGGCGTAACCTGCCCTTTGCATTAGTGTAAAAGAAAGAATTTTGGTCAGCATGAAGGTGTCCAGTATTGCTTAACGCAATGTGGTATTTGGTCTTTGTTAGGGCAAAATGTGTGATTAGCGCATCCTACAAGTGCATGGCCTCTCAGGGGCTAGGAACAGTTTGAAATGAACTTGTAATAGCATACAAATGTTTGAAAGGCATTTGTTTCCAAGGATTTTGATTTGATATAGCTCAATGAAAATCATACGTTGGTAGAGTGCCACCGCATAAAAATCGCGGCGTTGCTCATTTATTCCTCAGTTTTGATTTTAACCTCACTCCTTTAAACTCGTTGGCTGAGGTTGAAGCCTGAAACCTACCACACACATGTCGCATATCGTTCCTCTGGTCACACTCAACTGATATGGGAGGCTGAGGTACAAGTGATATCGACGTGCCCTGTGCAATATAAGCCCCTAACAACTATTTCCATCTTTGGCTCTCACCACTACTCCAGAAAAGGTATTTGTATATCTTCAAACATACCTGTGGCACCCTTGAAAATTAAGTGATTCTCACTTGATTGATTGATTGTAGGGTTTAACGCGCCGACGCAACGCAGGCGATGAGGCGCGCCGTAGTGAAGGGCTCCGGATTAATTTTGACCAGCTGGGGATCTTTAACGTGCGCCGAAATCTCGAATACACGGGCGTTTTTGGTTTTCGCCTCCATCAGAAAAGCGGCCGCCGCGGCCGGGAATCGAACCCGCGACCTCGTGCTCAGCAGCTCAGCGCCTTAGCCACTGAGCCACCGCGGCGGGTAAGTGATTCTCACTTGGTGCGCTTACACGGAGCAAGATATAGAGCACAGCAAAAGAAATGAAACAAATATTCGTTTATTTCTTGCTAGCTTTGATAAAGTCACCAAAATGAGCAACCTCTAAGCTGAGTAGGTCCAGCGGCGCGAGGTGAACGAATGCATCAGGAATATTCGATGCGCGGATCGGGCACAGGTAGCTGCGGTTCAGGACGCTGTAAAATGGAAGAGCAATTATAAAGCAGCATGTCATATAGGCCAGTTTGATTTCAGAAGAGATGTACCAAGAGTGCGGCGATATCTTACAAGGTAAATATTTGTAATCACCCATCTCCGTTATTGTTAATTCGTCATGAGCGGGCCTTTTTACTTCCTCCCCAATCTTGCTGGCACTCCTCAGCCGGTGCAGCTTTATAGCAGGAGGCGGACTCTTAGCCTTAAACCGAGCGTCCGGGCTAATTGTGACTCATGCGGCATATTCTCCCCTGTTGAGCCTGGGGAAACATTACTGCGTTGTTGTTGCCCTAGAAACGCCACCGCCATGTTGGCTTTGAAGGCGTTATAATTGCCAAGGCAACAATGCCAGGGCGCGCAGCTTGCGTGGGGGAGAGGTAACGCTCTCCTCTCTCATGCCGGTTGGATTCCTTCCCCCTTCCCCGTGCCCCCCCCCCCCATTCCCACCCGGCAGCCGCCACCGCCACCCCGCTGCCTCCAACGGGCAAGCCTCGCCGGCCTCGCTCCGCGGCACGAAGCCCACGCCGCTTGAGCAGTAATGACCCAGCTCAATTATCACTTGAAAACTTTATCGCGTTACGTGCGCGAACGCGACGTGCCGCGAGAAACACCGATGACCAATACAACACAGACAAGGTTGCCTGTCTTCAAGCGCAGCACACGCACAGCACAACTCCTACCCTTCAGCTCAGCTTCACGTGCGGCATACGAAACGACGTTCTCACTTTTGCTAACCGCACTCGAGTCTTCGCCTTACGATTCATCCTGGTGTTCTTGGCGTCCCTTTTGTAGCACCGTAATGTCCGAGGGAGCCACATAAATCGCCCACTACATGAGACGCCGCGATCGGCCTCGCTGCTCGCCGTGCGGAAGCAGCAACTGCGGTGACCGTTATCGCGCATGCGTGCCCCCAGAGCGCCGGAGAGAAGCGGAAAGAAAAAAAAATTAGAGGAGAGTGTTTCCCCAGCGCCACTGCCTCTAGGCGCGCAATAATAGAACCGAAACTAGAAAAAGTAGCATTGGCCTGTTTATAGTGTCTAACTTGATGTAACCGAACGACAATTTTTACCTTATGCATCTGTGTTAGCGTCTCCACTTGTAATTATGCATATTTGTCGGTGGTCGCTGGTCTCAAGACATTATCATCAGTCTTAAACGGGATCACGTGTCCTGCCAAGATATTGACGAAGGTGGTGGAACTAAATTTACACCACAAGTCCCCTTCCAAATTGCGCGATGAGTGAATTTGATACACCATCATTGTCCGTGCCGTTACTGGGGGTGGGGGAGAAGTTAGCCGCTGAAAACGTCATAGATATACCAGAAGTTGCTTGTCCAAGCACAAGCCTGGAACCCCTGCTAATGGTTCATATACGCCGCAAATTGCATTACAGCGTTTTATCAGCATTGGCGATAAGGCGGTGCTGTGGCTACGGATGCAATCGGTGACGAAAAATTCTATGCAAGTGCATCATTTTCTTCAGCAACAAACGGTAAGTAGTACTTCTCCCGCATCAACTCAAAATTCCCACCATGATAACATGACGTCTAGGCGGATCTACAGTACCAGGTCTGGATATGAGTCAAGCTCTCTCGATTGAATAATTTCACTTCCCCACATCCACGTCTTTCAACCTCTATCGGTTCATCCGCTTTAAACTAACTCACAATTAACCAAAATAACTGCTATCCGGTGTAAACGGTCTAGAGTGACACCCCTCCCTACTTGCGGAACAACTCGTGCCGCATCTGAACAACCACCCGATATTATTGTAGGAAACGCTCCAATATCAAATATTTCCCCCCACTCCAAACTTTCCCCCCGTGGCTCCGTGCCTTCATTTTGAATAAACGATATTAAGAACAACATGGATGCTTTTCTAATGGTCTAAATATCACCCCAGTCTGCAGAGTACCCAAAACTGGACACGGGAAGATGTCATGTGAAAGTTTGCAACCATTTCAGAATCACTGGTCACAGTAATATGCGCATAATTGTGTTTGGCTATGCAGTAAATGCAATATGCCTTTATTTATATCTCGACGTATCTTTAAACAACTTCCCTGGATAAACAGATGTATCATTTTAAAGGGGCTATGTTTCGTCGTCATAACTCCAACAGAGGTATGATGAAGAAAACTGGAGTGACATCCATCAAAACGTCGTGTAGATAAAGGTGTTGCCTCGAAGTACTTGCCTCGACGCGATCGATACGGGGCAGGAACAAGGCAGGCAGTGGCAACCGTCACGAAGTTGAGCACGTTTTGCGCCCTTTAAAGTTCGCTAGAGCGTTTGGAAGTGTGGTGATGAGTAACGAACGAGAAGTTTAATGCCAAATGCGGAAGTGGTAGCTCATGGGCACGAAAAAATAAGGGTAAATATAACATACACCTATTTTTAAATCGGTTGTCTTGGCCCCTTTCGAAGGTAGGTTGATTGCAATAGCAAACCAAGGAATGTGCTAGAACTCGCGACAATTTTGTACCCCTACCAATCTTACACCATCTGTGTTCTCCGGCATTGGTTATGCTTCGGTTGGCATAATTTACGGATAGTTGAACTTCACTGCTATCTAAAATGAATAAATTGCTGTGTTGACAATAAGAAATATGAGAGTGCTCACCGCAACGGCACTTGCACGTGATGTATTCCGTGGTACAATTGAGTGAGGAGCTTGGCGGCCAGTTTATTTCGAGCAACGATCCGCAGCGGTCCTCATCGGTGACTAAAAAGCGAAAAGAAGGAATGATTAGGCGCGAATTGCACGAAATAGAACTAGCTGCGGCGTAGAGATATGCGACTACGATAATTTTATAAAGAATACGTTTGGTACCGTCATACGTAATGTTGTCGCGTCGAACCGAAGTACCAAAAATTCGAAAGTTGGCACGTTTGATGGCTCCGTAGTAGAGTTTCGGCCTGTACCTGCATACCGCGGAGATATATTTTAGCAATACTTTGGCGTTGGCATTTATTGTTCGCTGAACCTTTAGACTATACATTTGCCACGTTAGCGGGGAAGTGTGTCCACACCCCACAAGGCACGCATTTTCGGTGGTCTGTTAGCATTAGGGGTGCGAGGTTTTGCGAACATAATATATTCTGCATGCAAGCGTATCTGGGGAATAGGCCCAACAGAGCCTGAAGGCTCCCGCCTTTTACAGATTATACTGACTTGCACAAATATTGGAAAGCAGCAGATGCCAGGTGACGACACAGGGCTGCCCATAACTTAACACTTTAGGTTTGATATCGTTTACGGGTACCCGCGGCTAGATGTACCAATAAAACGTAATTGCTTTGCATGTCTCTACGCACCCTAAGAACGTTTCGTAACTTCATGTTTAAACATTGGGCGCGGGGTCTACTGTTATGGCCCGAAATTAACCGTCGTCGACCTATGAAAACAGCTTCTTCGTCCAACGTACTTAAGCTACGGGTGCGGGTTAACGGGGTAATGCATCTTAGCATAAATTTACTTAAGCCGCAGAGTTCTGCACGCGTACTAAAGTTGTTGCTGTTAAAGTACTACAATGATACGTACCCACAGCATGACACATACGGCAGAGGGATAATGAAGGATGCCTTAACGAGAAAGGTAAGCTGCTACAACATGCCTTTCTACAGACGCGGCTGGGAATGCACCCCCTAATCAGTCAATCAATTACGTTTAGAATAAGTACTGAAGGGGTGGTCGCCTACAAATACATTTGTCCGTTACTTCGAATCCTAATTCCAGGCTTTGAAGCCTAGCAAATGTTTGCACACATACGGGGTATAACGCAACAACAATGGAGTATTTAGTGCCGAATTATAAGGGCCAATTTCGCGCGATGTAGGGTGGTTCAAATTGCCCAACCTATTAGAGTTTGCGTTTGCAAAACATCTGATGAGCTTGCCTGTAACCGCCGTTAGCGAAGTGAACCACTACACTTTGACATGTTCTGCCTGTTGGACCTTTATTATAATGCGCAGCGATTCTCCCTCCCAGACAGAGAGTAGGTGGCCAAAGTTTGTTTGGTCAGGACGGCGTCTCTGTCTCTTCTTTTTGTTCATTAAAATTACTCTCCCTGCAGGACAAAATTTCCTTAACCGACCAGCTGTTAGACACAACTAACAATAAAATAAGTTCAGACCTTACTGGAATAGGGTCCAACCTTTATAATCATTGCACCCTCGCGAAAAGTTAGTAATATGACTGTTCAGTTTGGTGCCAAATTTACAGATTTTTTACCGTGTGTTTTTAATCACTGTAATTGCTAACGGTAGTTAAATTAGACTTCATATACCGGCATTAAATACCAGGAAGTAAAATAGGGGTCCTGACAAAGTGCTTAAAACCCCTGGCTCGGAAGCCGAAGGGCAGAAAAGCATGAAGCTTATCTTAAAAACCTTGGAACTGACCAAAGCTTTTTTCAGATAGTGGTTCCATGAACCATGCGCCGTTATACCAGAGGTGCACGCACGACGCTGGACGCAAGACTGCGCACACACGGCAACAGACACAATCCGAGAAAAGGCACCCTAGGGTGCCGTTGTTTGGTTTTTTTTAAAAAAGGTGGGACAACCGACTGGGAATCGAACCCGTCTCGTCACATTTAGCATCGCAACAACGCTGATCCACCACGATGTTTGCTTCCTAATGTGAAGCAGGGTCTCTTTACCGGCCCATAACGTGAATATATCAACAGCTCTTTTATTGTGGAGGACTCTAGAGGGGATCGTAATTACCAGAACATGTAAGTAGTGCTTCCAATTTTCCCTCTTTGTATCCTCGCGGCGCAGTGAGATCATGCTAGACCAGGCAATGATCCTCCTGTATTTGTCATTATGGAGTGGAAAATTACGATTTTTCAGCTGACAGCTACACATCAAAGCAATTGTATTGATGATCTAACATCATCCTTTCTAGCGGATTAAGCCGTTCCGAGTTTTTTAAGATGTCGCCAGGATGCTTTATTTTATGGAGAAAAATCGCTCAATTATTTTGAATCTTGATCTCTGTATTTACGCACAGCTTTCTACATTCTCGGCTCACCACGTTGAAGAAAAATAATATTCTACATCGAGATCCCACGAATTGATTATGTGTGAATACGGCATGTACACCACTGACGAATTCGCTCAACCTAAGCGAGAGCTCTTCAGTGGCTGTGGCAGTATCCATATCAATGAGGATTCTTTATACTTTTATCTCAACTAAACAGGCTTGCAATTCAGGCAGCCTACATAAAGTGGTTGTGCCCCGGAGAATAACAGTAGTCACACGAATATTGTGCATCTTCTCAGCTATCACATAAGGACCGAAAGTTCTGAAAGTACTGAGGAAGATTGTAAGAGCAGTGGAAAAATAACAAATGTATAAAAGGGGATGCAGCGATGGCGTAGAGGTAGAACACCCGCCTCGCGTGCAGAAGGACCGTGGTTCGAATCCCGGTGCCGGACAATTCCCACAGGATTAAAAAAAAAAAAATCCGCGTATGATGGAATTGCACAAAGGGGCTTGGGGTGCGGCCTGACCCCGGCGACCATTGCCGGTAATGCACTCCCTCACCAGAGCAGTATTGGCCACCCTGGTGTAGTAACAGCCACAACCTCCCATGAATACGCCAACTAACAAAGGTAAAGAGAACCTAATACTCGAAGACAGCAAGATACGCCTCCGGCGCTCTTCAAGTAGCTTCTAAGCATTAGAAGTCAAATACTATTTCGTCCAGTGTAACATGGTCCCTCGAAGCGTCAATAAGTCCGTTTCCCCTTTTTGGAACATTTGGTAGTGCAACGAATTTTTTGCTCTGTTGTTTGGAAAATTATTGGTAATAGCACTAGTAAACCCTAACACATACGATAGATGTCAAGGTTTTACCGCATCTACAACCGCAGCTCTCATTGTCAAAGAAGCAGGCCACCTTGGACCCCCCCAGGACATTTGAGTAGAGGGCACTCTGGTTACTCTGCAAATAGATATGAAGAAGAAAAGTAAAGCTTAAGTCACTCATTGTATTCGGAATTAAGGTATCAGGCCGACCAAAAGGGTAGCACCAATAGTTTCAAGAATACAATGGAAAAAAATGTGTCAGATAATCTCACTATAGTTTGGGTAGCATCGATGAGAGAAAATAAATATAAAAAGCGCTGCAACAAAGTGCGCATATTTTAGTTCATTTAGTGCGTATTTCTGCACATTATCTGATAAAGAAATATCTCGCAGAAATGCAGAACCAAAAAAAAAATGAGCTGGTGTCCTGAACGATGCCACACTCGAATGTGGTGTACATCTTCATAGCACAAAATTACAGCCAGGTAATACAGTCCCGATTTGAGTCACGCGTCAACATGTCAAATGTAGTCAAGTTGCAGCGGGTAAAGAAGAATTTGTTGCAAACTAATTCAGAACGGCGGTAGGCTGCTCATAATAAAGAACGTAGTCACGATGAATGGGAGAAATCGCTTATAATAACCTTATATATTAAAAAGTCTGGCAATGGTCGGTGCTTGTAAACATCAAGTGACGCGATTGGGAATGCTACCAGGAGCTACTGCGAAGCTGAATGCTATGTGACAAGAGAATGCAAGCGCTACTAGGGAGTTTCAGACAAAGGTTCATCTCGTCAGACATCGCAAAACTGAAAGTTATATGGTGATTATCAGAAAATTCTCGCTTAGTGCAGTCGCCGATGTCATGCCCATATATTGATGACGCCATTGGTTTAACAGATATGATAATGCATAAAAACTGCCCCTTTTCCGAGCACTAAGAACACCCCATCAGTATGCTTGTATGCTTGATACAGGGAAAACCATTTTGTCGTGAAGGGGATAGAGCGCCCCAATGCGAGCCAGACTCTATCCAAACAGGGTTTCATATTGTCGTTGGCGAGGACGGCTTTACCCTGTTTTCAGATGTTACGTCATCAAAAGCACAAGGGTGTCGCTCTGTAATACGCCCTACAAGAGTATCTGTATTCAGCTATATATTGCACTAAAGTGGGTATCTGAGGAGGGGAAAGACAGATCAGCTGGAACACTGACAAAAACACGACTGGACGCACACGACCCCTGGTGTGGGCAGTCTTGGTGTTGCCTGTGTTCCAGCTTCGCTCTTTCCTCTGATAATGCAGCTATCTATCGACAAGTATGTGCCTTTAAGAGAACATCTCCATTAACCAGCCTTATATCATATTTATCACATTAACCACATCGCCGCTCTATATCAAGTAATGATATGTTATTCCTCATAACATGTCAAAGTAATGTTCAGCGTACAATAATAGACTGCGGAGAGTGTCTTCAAATTAACTGACATAATTTAGTAGGCCGATGTCATTGTATAAATGTTGGCCATTTTGCCCAAGAAGCAACTTTCTAATTAATGCACAAAGACTTTAATGACACTCTTCACAAATAGAATAAAAAGCGCGATAATACTGTATTTAGCCCCCCTTTTTTTCGCCACGGCATTTAAAAAACATTTAGGTAAAATTACTGATCTATTTGTTCGAAATAAAATGTTCATTTGGGTGTTTACGCGCGGATTCTGAGTTGGGCAGTGGTAGGTGCCGTGTATTGCAGTTCTTTGTGGTAATTTAGATCACCTAGGTATTTTTACTTGCGCCGGCATCTCGTCACAAGGTTGGATTCTTTTCTTGCCGCCATAAAAAAGGTCAAGCGGTGCCCTAATGAAACCTGCATCGCTAGACTCGGCAGGAGAACGCCTTAGCCACTTAGGCCACCGAGTAAGGTACCTGAGAGAAATAGTTACCGAAAGTTTATTAAATTGTTTTAACTTATTCGCAAGCACAAGTTGAACGATTTCCGTAGAGAAGCACATGAATTGATCTAAAAGCCATCGGTTGCACGGAAAACATGAAATGGACTGCTGCCGTAAATAATGCATGACGTCCAGGCCTGATATAAACTTATTATGGCAGAAGTGTTCAGATTTCCGCTGTTGGTCTTTCATAAACTTACCGCTGTCGCAAGCAGTTCATATTAGGACTGAAGGTTTGCCGTCTCCCTCGCATATCTGGGCCTCCTTTTTGTCATTCTACGTATATGAAGGGGCCAGACTTTCCCAGTTCTTTTTTATCACTAGTGCCAGGCTCCTTTTTTTATTGAAAGCGAATGCTTTAGATTCCCTCTTATCTAGTGGGTCCAGAAATTATATGCAGTACCGAAAGTAATGCAGCTGAAGAAAGTTGCTTATGTTTATCGTTATAGTGCACATTCGCGTTATCACTTGTAGGAACTTACCGGAGATTGCTTTTGTCAGAAAAACAAGTAGGCGGTTCAGGGCGAACAACCTTGCAATCATGGCCATCTGAAATGACTCAAACATAACTGTATCAGTATTTAAAGTGCTTACCGGTGCCTGTGACCATAACATTGATATTTGTTTTTCAATTTGGAGGAACCTCGTTATGGTCACTGTAAAGCAAATGTGGACGAGAATTTTTAAATGAATGGTCACAAAATATTCATGTCAAGTAGTAGCACTGCCGTTCAGTTAAAATAACCCTCTGGAGGCACGGTAATCCAGAAAATAAAGCATGCAACGTGAACCCTTTAAATCAGTTTGAATTCTAAATAAGGCTATATATACTGTGACACAAGCACGTAATCTCGTCAATTTTTATCGAATGGTAGGGAAAAGCAGCTTACATTTAAGTTTCCTTGGTTAAGGGTTTGAATATTTTTGACAATTTTTTCGCCGCCGTAATACGGAAAAGAAGCTTATGTACAATGCAGGCTCTCAGCAGTCTCCGACAAATATGGGCTCAGCTCTGTCGATTAAAAGAAAAAGATGGCTTTTTTGGCGTAACCCAATCGGGTAATTGGAGACTCGTGCGATAGCTAGCAACTTTCAACATGTGGCCTTCCCAGCAGCTTCTGCAAGCCGTTGCGTGTTTTACGCTGACCTCGGGAAAGAGAAGCTGGGGGTGGTTATCTTCATTTTGTCGTTGTTCATTTATGCTTTGGCTTTTTATTAGGACCTAGTTGTTGGAGCTAAGTCCTGTCAAAGAATTTCCCGTGTTATGGCATGATTTGATAACGTAAGGCGAATTGCAGAAAAATTAGCCTTGTGGTTGTTAGTGCGAAGTATGGAGAATGTTTTGGTCCCCCATGGTTTTGCAGTTTACTGAGAAGGCATTCAACAAGATAAACTACGTTAGCGGTTTCGCAAATAGACTTACGATTTATTTTCATGCTTAGGTCACGCGAAGTCCTGTTCGCAGGCGACAAGGTAGTCATAAGGTGCCACACTTTGCTGGGCGGTTTGTTACAGGAGCGGCTGCCCTCAGTCATTTTAGTTTTGCCTTTTTGTTATGTGAAGAAGTCCCGCAAAACGCGGGATCTTCTGTTCGTAACACGTGGTGGTTTTCTGAAAATTGGTTTCAGTCGTTCGCTCTGTGACGGTGTTTACGCTTTGTTCTAGTGCGGAATAGGTTAGAACAGGGTATTGCAAGATGACATTGGCTGTTCCGTCCTGGTGCTTAGAAGTGCTTTCCGGTCGTGGCAATAAGAACGTTTGATGGCCTCATCAATTATCTGGAATTCGTATTTCCACATGACTAAAGCGCTTCGAAATCGGGCACAGTTAGAATTAAAATCAGCGTGTTGGGAGAATATTCTCATAAATCGAAGTGGCTGACTGTAGGGTGTGATATTTTTGCAGTGCTTGACATGATAACTGTTGAATTGGAGATATTGCTACTTTTCAGTAGGCTTTCTAAATACCGTTGTAGTAAGCTGGCCATCAGACTTTTTCAATATTATGTCCAGAAAACAATAGTGTGTTCGAATGTAGGTGGGAAAAAAATGGACGTATGCGCATTGTTATAATCATGAATAAACCATAAAATGTGATCAACTCCGTGCTACCAAATCGCAAAGATATCGTCGATGAATCGCTTGTAGTAGGATGGCTTCAGTGAGCGAGTTCACAAAAATTTGTTTTCGAGTAGATCCATGAAAATATTTTCATTACTAGGGAAAATTGGTGTGTCCATCGAGGTGCCATTAACTTGAGGCTAAAGTAATGAACCCGATGGAGTACAAAATTGTTGAACTCCAGTACCAATTTTGAAAGGGTGACCCCGATGGAGCTGACTCATTATTGTGATGTACATTGTTACGGGGCAGACGCGGACTATTTACACTATGTGCAAAAGCGATCTATTCTTGAAGAGTGAGGATTATAGTCTGAATCAGAGGATACCAGCACAGCTCGACCCTGTTCATTTCTGGGCGACCTCTTCGTCTTCGCTTAGGCTTGCCTTGCTAGCCCCACTGATGCGGCACATACCCATAGATGAAGTGCACGATGGATTGACCACCACGTGATCCAGTGCATTGCCATGTGACATGTCAAGATTGTCGTGACATGAGCCCCTCCGGAGGAGAAGCGCCGTCTCGGTGCTTATTGAAAGTGAGGCTCAGGGAACAGGTGGGGCCGTTGAGTAATATGGCTTGAGTCAGCCGACGTGAACTAGTTGAGCTGCTGGGTCCAGTGACGATGAGGAGGAAGGAAGGAAAGCCAATTTCGTAGGTGAGGGTTGTGGCCATACGCTTGATCCGATAGGGGCCTTTTAAACGAGGCAGCAATTTCTCGGAGAGCCCAATGCGGCGGGGAGGTGTTCTAACAAGAACCAATGAGCCGGGCGTAAAGTGGGCGGTGCGGTGTTCCTCGTCATAGGGATGATTTTGAGAGGACTGGGAAGCCGAAAGCTGGGCACGGGCAACCTGGCGGGACACATCAGCGTGAGCGACAGCATCGTGAGCATATTCGGTAGTCCGAGGTGTCGCATCAGGAAGTACGGTATCTAAAGGAAGAGTAGATTCAAGGCCGTAGAGAAGAAAGAACGGTGTTGTCATGGCGGAATGTGTTATATGCGAATGTAACATACGGCAAAGTGGCGTCCCAATCCAGGTAATCCATGGAAACGCATATCGCGAGCATGTCGGTGATGGTTTTGTTAAGCCTTTCCGTAGCGGTAGGTGGTGGTCAGCATGTGCTTCGTGCGGCAAGAGCGGAGGAGGTCGTCAATAGTCCGAGACCAGGAAGTACCGGCCACGGTCGGTAAGGAGCTGATGGGGAGCAGCGTGTTGTAGGATGACGTTGTGAAGCCAGAAATCAGCAACGTCCGTGGCACAACTGGTGGGGAGAGCACGCGTAATAGCGTAGCGGGTCCCATAATCGGTCGCAACAGGGATCCAGCGATTTCCCGAACGAGAGAGGAAAAGGGCCGAGCAGGTCCATACCAATACGAAAGAAAAATTCCGGAGGAATCTCTGTCAGTTGGAGCGGTCCTGCTGGGCACAAGGAAAGTCGTTTGCGGCGCTGGCACAGGTCACATGCCATTACGTAGCGGCGGACTGATCGGCAGAGTCCGGGCCAATAACACCACTTATGTACATGGTCGTAAGTTCGGGCGACGCCAAGGTGGCCAGCCGTTGGCTCGTCGTGCAGCTGATGGAGAATGTCAGATCGGAGGTGTTCAGCAACAACGAGAAGCTTGGCAGGGCCGTCTGCGCGAAAGTTTCGGCGAACACCACGCCGTCGCGGAGCAAAAACGCATTCAATGCAGGGTCTGACGACACGGTGGTGAGACGTGCAATGATCGACTGTAACGATTGGTCGCGGCCCTGGTGGTCGGCAATGTTGAGAAAGTCAGTTAGTGCAAGGACACAAGAATCAAGGCCGTTGACATCTGTATCAGGTTGGTCGACCGGTTGACGCGGCAGGCAGTCGGCGTCGCTGTGGAGCCTGCCAGACTTGTAGGTCACGGAGTAGTCAAACTCGTGAAGGCACAAATCATAACGACCAAGACGCTCTGTGGGATGTTTCAAGGAAGCAAGCCAGCATAGGGCATGGTGGTCAGTTACCGCAGAAAAACGCTTTCCGCATAACTATAGGCAGAATTTGTTCATGGCCCATACAAGAGCTAGGCATTCGCGCTCGGTGATAGAATTGTTCCTTTCAGAAGGTGGCATACGCTATCACTCGTTCCAGACCGGCGCATTTCTGAACCAGTACAGCACCTATGCCGTGGCCACTCACGGCCGTGTGAACTTCGGTCGGAGCGGAAGCGTCCAAGTGCGCCAGAATAGGCGGATCAATGAAATAATTGGAGAGAGTGGAAAAGACCGAAGCTTGCTTAGGGCCCTAGGAAAACGGGTTATCGTGCTTAAGCAGATACGTGAGGGGCCTGGAAATTTTAGCGAAGTTTTTGGCTAAGCGCCGAAAGTGGGAGCAGAGCCCCACAATGCTTTGAACTTCTTTCACGATCGAGGAACAGGGAAGTCTTTTACGGCCCGTATTTTGTCTGGATCAGGTTGGACTCCGGTAGCGTGGACGAGGTGCCCAAGGATTTTTATTTGACGGCAACCGAAGTTGCACTTTGACGAATTTAGCTGAAGTCTGCTCTGCGAAAAACAGCCAGGAGTCGGATCGGCGATGCAAGTGTGTCTTAAAGTGGCAGAAAAGACGATAACGTCATCCATAAAGCATAACCATGTCATCCATTGAAATCCAAGGAGGAGAGTTCATCATTCTTTCGAATAAGGCTGGCGCATTGCAGAGATCAAACGACATGACCCTAAATTGGTACTGTCCATCTGGTGTTACAAAACTAGTCTTTACGCGGTCCATGGCGTCGACTGCAATTTGCCAGTACCCTTATCTGAGGTTAATGGACGAGAAATACGACGCGTCATGCGAGCAGTCGAGGGCGTCGTCAATTCGAGCAAGTGAATAAACGAACTTTTTTGGTTATTTTATGTCTGTAATCAACACAGAATCGCCATGAGCCGTTTTTCTTTTGACCACCACGACTGGCGACGCCCATGGACTAGAAGAGAACTAATTAACATATTTCCGCAACATCTTCTCTACTTCCTGCTGACTGACGGTTCGTTCGGCGTGGGAGATACGATATGGACGTCGGCGGATAGGGGTCGCATCACCAGTGTTTATACGATGTGCCACATGGGAAGTATGGCCCAAAGGACGGTTGTCCAAGTCGAAAATGTCCCGGTATGGCTCTAGAAAAGAACGGAGCTGATGGGCTTCCGGAGGTGAAAGGTCCGACGATATCGTGTCCATAAAATCACTGGTAGTTCGTGAAATGTCCCGTTGGCTGTCCGTAGAGGATTCAGAGGCGTCAGTTGTCACCGCAGAAACTTCGCATTCAGCCAAAGGGATCAGTGTAGCAAGCGACATTGCACAAAGAAGGATTTGGGTGGAGGAACGGAAGTTCAAAAATGGAAGTTCAATTTTGTTCTTCGCGAAAGTCACGACTGTATAAAATAGGGTCACGTTGCGTTCAATGAGCATATCGGTGACAGGCGAGACAAGTTAAACACGATCTGGGGCTGGCGGGCACGACGTTAAACGCACTTAGGTCATGGCCTCGGGAGCTAATCGACCATGTTCGGCACCGCAAAGCCGGTAAGTGGGCGTGATGTGATCAAGGGGTGATGTGGGCAGCTCAAGACGTAAAACCCCGGCGGCGCAGTCAGTGAGGGCGTCGTGTTCTGACAGAAAGTCAAGTCCGAATATTATGTCGTAAGGGCATGTGTCCAACACGGGCAACAAGACAGGGATGCCGTGGCCGGCATTTACGACGCGGGCGGAACACATTCCGGCTACGGTGGTCGTTCCTCCGTCGGCATATCACGGGCGTCATAACTTTTCGACGAGTGCGGTGAAGGTTCGAACTCATAACTGAAATATTGGCGCCTGTCCACGTGAACGTGAACACCGTCCACGTGAACACCTATGAAATAGGGCCTTGGAATAGAGGTCAACAGAGGATTTGCAGGCCGGGTAGTTGATGCAGCATCACCTCCGGGAGCTGCACTGGCTAGTTTTCCAAAAGGGAGGTCGAGAATGTGGGCGGCGCCACCGAGTCTGGTGGCGGGGCTGCAGCGAGCGCGGCAGGCGACGCTGAGGTGACGGCGAGCGGCTAGATAGGTTGCGTCGTGTGTTGTCGGTTTTGAAGGGATGTTGAGGACGTGGCGGAAAATGCCGAAGGTAGTCGTCAGTGTAGCTGTTCTCGAGAAACCGTTGACGGGTAAATGGCGACCACCTGCTGTGGCAGTAACGGGCGACGTGTCCTACGCGATGGCAGTTGAAACAGACGGGGCGGTCATCGGCTCTTCTCCATTTACCAGGGCTGGGCAATCGGTAGCGCGAGGGAACATCATAGCGCGGCGGGACGTCAGTACGGGGGGAAGGGGTACGGAAGCCGACAAAGGGATACTGGCGTCCCAAGGCACAAACCGAGTGAAGGCCCATGGACGTGGTCTCTTCTCTAACGACGGCTTGGATGAGGGATATCGTGGGGCCCTTCTGGTCTTGAGCGCAGTGCTGAGCGACTGGAACATTAGCCTCGATCTCACGGCGTACGATTTCCGTCAGGCTCTTAGTCTGAGCTTCCGTGTTAGGCGTCAACGTTGGGCGTGGTGGCAGCGACACATCTTCACACGACGACTTTGCCGCCGTGTGAGGCAGCCGAGTTAACTGGTTGGCAGTGCGGCGGTATTTCGCTTCCTCAAAGAGTCGGCATTAGTTAAGAATGGCGTCGACGGTAGCGGCATCCTTACACATCAGCAGATGGGTGGCTTCATCTGCAATGCCTTTACGTACGTGGCCTGCCTGGTCGGCTTCCGACATTTTGGAATCAACCTTTGAGCCGGTGGCCAAAACATCGTGTATATACGTGATATACACGCAGGACTGGGCACGCGAAGCTAGCTGTTGTGCGGTGAGCTGTCGATCCGCGTTTCTGCCAAATAATGTGCTCATCTTTTCTTTGCAAACGTCCCAGCTGGTAGTGTGTGCTCATTTGTGTTTTACCAAAATTTCACTGTGTTTCTTAGATGATAAGGTACGTTAGCCGGCATGATAAGGTACGTTAGCCGTTAGCCGGCATTGTGCCATCCCAGCTGTTATGGGCGCTGGCATGTTCGAACATGCGTATCAATTCTTCCACGTCGGTTTCGTCCTCACCGGTGAAAAAGCCTGGGTCACGGGGTTGAGAAACGATGATGAGGAGTGCAGCGGGTGCGGTATCGTTGGCAGGAGGCAGCGTGCGTCGACGAATGTGTCGCCCACTCCGAAGATCCGTGGCGTGGTGCTGCTGCGCTGTTGAAACGCAACAGGGACGGGAACCGCAACCTCCACCAAAAAGATGTCACGAGCAGACGCTGACTATTCACACGATGTCCATAAAAGTGATCTATTCTCAAAGAATGAGGTTTATAGTCCGTAGCCGGGGCCAGTCTGTCTCTGGGCGACCTCTGCGTCTTCGCTTAAGCTTGCCTTGCGCGACCCACTGATGCGGCACGTACCCATAAATGAAGTGTACGATGGATTGACCACAAGTGTGCATCCCAATGTGAAATGTCAAGAGACATTTCAATGCCGTGGCAATATATGTATGTATGTATATATATGTATATATATATATATTGTAAAGGAGAAAGTCAAGAATGAAGCGTCAACGCAGGAGGGGCGAACCCAAACGACCAGCTTTATGCGAGCCTGACCCTGAACAAAAGCGTCCTGCTCGTCTTCGGCAACTGGCGCATAACCACATCTGGAGGTTTGCCCATTCCGGCTGATACTCGTCACAGTTATTTCGATGTGCGCTACATAGTTGCTACAAAACCTCCGAAGGGAAGGGGAGCCATCATCGGACTTAAGGTGTACCAGAGAGTCATAGTACGGCTTGAGTCAGTCGACATGAAGCGTTTCACGCCCCTTACGACGGCGGTGCGAGGTGGGCGTTAGGGGCAGAACAACATAATTCAAATGCAATCAAACCAAATCAATTTTTATTTCCAGGTGAAACTGGGTGGTTTTCTGGGTGAAAGCTGCATAAGCAGCTTGACCGAATTCACAGGCGATAATCACTCCATAACCATGGTAGGGGCCATGGTATTGCGACGCAAATTTTGGCGAGAGTCCAGAAGTCGGGCACTGTACGTAGAGCAAGGCGAGTAAGGCTTCGGGGAAAGTTGGAGCTGGCGCAGGACCATCGTGACGTGCCTTTTGGCACTGCTGGTGGATCCCGTGGTTGGTCCATGCAGGAGCAGGTGATAGGTTCCACAGGACGTGTGGACCAGTGGTGGTTACTGTGAGACATGGTCGAGGGATGTGTCCGACTGCACAGCTCCAGGGTAGATTAATGGGGACCCGAGCAGCACCGCAACTTTCACCAAAAATTGTAAAGGTTGATGTTCCAGTAGAAGGCTTGACTTGTTTATTCACGAACGACGCGTCAACGCAGTTGGGGCGAGCCGAAACAACCAGGTTTACGCGAGGCTGACCCTGAAGGAGAGTGTCCTCTTCCTATTCGGTATCTAGACATACCCGGATGTTGATATCTGCCTGTTAGAACAGATGCTCGAAACAATATTTCCATGTGGGCTACATTCTTAGTGGAGTATATGGTTGAGATGAGTGGAATATATTATCAATTAAATTGATAGATAGTTTCTCCAAACCATTGTGAACTTCTCAATCTCATATATCATGTTGTGTAGTATTTGAAGCAAGCGGAAGGATAGAAGATACAACTCACCAAAAGAAAAATGGGGTTGAATTTTTTATTACAATTCTAGAAAAAACTCAGATGTAAAAAAATGTCAACATAAACCAAGCGTTTTTTTTACATACAACAGCAAAATATGAAATTTTTGCCATGGCGTGAAGAGTGTTTTTAAAGAAACTTGTGCATATTAAGTTAAACAGATGAAAAAATTGAAGTATTAAAACTTTGGTTATATTTAAAATAACTGAAAGAAACAATTTTGGGTGAGGAAACTGAGAACGCACTCTTCGCAAAATTGTGCCTCGCGCTGTCATTGGCGAAATAAAAATCAATAGAAGTGCGTTTCCACCACCGGATGTGCGGATGTTTACCTGCGCGGAGAAACAGAATACAGTATTTAAAGCCCTGACTAGGGCCGATGCGCAGGTGCTGAGCCATCACGACTGCGCACCTCAAACCAACACTAAGAAAATAAACTTGCAAAAAAGACACTGACCCACGGCAACTGCTTCCTCAAGTCAGCGCGGAAAACGCCTGGTGACTGGTAAGAGTTGATAGAAAGTACACACGTGGGCAGAGTTGTTCGCTGTCTTAGGCAACTGGAGGAGCCTTGCTAGCGTTACTTGTGGTAAGAGCTGATAGAAAGTACTCACGTGGGCAGAGGTGTTCGCTGTCACAGGCAACTGCAGCATCTCTGCTAGCGTTACTCCCAGCAGGTATCCTCGGCTGATAGAGTCTGTAAAGCACCATTCACAACAGCCAGAAAGAGATCAGTGGCTTCGGAAGCTTAGCCTAGATTCCGTGCGTGTTCTCCGTTTCACAGGTGATCAGCAAATTGGGAATTTTAAGGTAAGCTACTTCCTAATGCTGTTCGCTAAATATTCCTGCAAATCACTCGTTATGATAACAGCTAGTTTTTCGCAATATACAGGTCTAGCGTAAGAATTTAGTGCACTTAGTTTTCCAGAGAGCTTTATCGAGTAGGAGAATATAATAGTAAAGAGCGCCTCGTCGACAACGCTCTTTGTCTTATCTTGCACGCTGAAAGTCATTAGGTACATTTAATCTAAGAGTGAACCAAATCTCTTTGTCGAATGAAAATGCCGTCTCTAAATTCTTAGTTACAGGCGTACCGCTTTGTAGCCATATTTTTCGCAGCAATTTTGGAGGTTTTGAACTTGATTGCATTTGCTTTGCTAGCTCTACACAACCATGTATTCATCTGTAAGATGTCCCTCGGTGTCTTCTTATCTAAAACGGCGTATTAGAATACCCCATTTATGCATACTACGCTTTTGAAGGCTGAAAAGTGTCAGCCCGCAAAGAAACGGCATATTCTAAAAACCGCTGTTTGTTTGCCGGCTGAAACTTTTAAACCTGGGAAATATGTAATTTCGCATAGGGTAGTAAGTAAAATTACGCGGACAAAGTAGTGAAAATAAAGGGAAGATCTCTTCCTACCCGTTTTCCCACGTGCTTTTACTGCTTGTACGCGCAATAATAAATGGCGGCATGACATCAAACACGCTTTGCACTTTGGTAATAACAGACTGCTGGGGATACAAATAAAATTCAACGGGTTTTCATACCTCCCAGTAGAGTGGGGCCAGGAGTGGTCTGATTTGGCTTTTACGGCATGATCATGCATGTAATCTTTACAGCCCTTTGTAACGACCATTCGGGTTATGGAATGAAAGCAGTTAATTATAGACCTATTTCTAGACGTTCTGGAACTCGAAGTTAGTACGTTACCTGCAGCGTCAATGGGAATATTCGCGCCCATAGTATATCAGCACGAGGGTAAAGGAAAGCACGGATATTTGACTTTTCCAAACACGTGACCGGTACGTTAACCAAGAGAGCGATGAGGGCTTTATTTTTTTAGGTAGAATTAACTTACATTATTTCTTCTAAGGGGTTATCTTTTGCGAAACATGGCCCTCTATTCAGTGAGCATGGATTCCCATGATTTCTTGATCATACCTGAAAATGCAAATGTGCCGTATACTTCGCAAATCAAAGCAGGGACAACAAGCATACCTTTATGTCTCAAAGCAGGTGTTGAAAACATTTTGAGGTGCAGGGCCTAGTTGCATGAAGCCGACACAATGGAGGGGAGGGCCGTACGACAAATCGGGTGGAAGAGGAGGGGATCTTTGAAGGTATAGAGAAATAATTCAGCGAAATGCCAATATTTGGCAATATTGAACAATAATCTGGCTGAGTGTGAAGATGGTAGGCCATTCAACTCGAACCGATTAATTATATGTTCCTCCCTCCCGTCTAACCATTGTTATGGTCAAAACTGCTGTTTCTTCCTTTAGATAGTTAGCGAATAGGTGACGGGAGGTGTTCTCATGACGTTCTGGGGGCGGAAATATTGCCCCGTTGGTCGCACGCGCCCCGCGGTTGGTAGGTTGCCTACCCCTGTTCTAAGCATTTGGGGTAAAGTGTGAATCACGCTGAAAATCTGTTCTTCGCCCAGATACTTGTGCAGATCATATAAGTCTTATAAATGTCAAGAAGAGTTGAAATGGTCGCTGTGCGTCGAATGTTTGCTGCATCACCCACAAATAAATAAAGAGTTTGTCTTTCTGAACACTCTTCATACCACGGTAAAATATCTTGCGTGTGGTACTATCTTTGTAGGCTATTATCTCAAAATATTCATCCGCCTTTGCTTTACCTATAGCATGTTTAGCCTACCATAGATTGAAATAGACAGATTATAGCAAGCACGGTCATAATATGTAGAAGAATTGTGGATGCTGACCTCTTTGTATCTGCACCATTTCAGATGGACGTGGTCGGAAGACTCTTTGCTTTTAGTTTTTTTCTGGTACTACTGACAGGTGTGTCTTCAGGTAAGTTGGTAGCATTTGCTGGAAACGCGAATGTCCACTGACGCATAATTGGAAACAACATTTCCAGAAGTAATTTAGTTACAGTCATCATCCACCACATCAGTCAACCAGGTCAGCTTCTCCTCGCCGCTCAAGTCCATTTCTTGCCACCAAAGTTACAGTATTCTTGGTAAATTTTCCTCCTTTGCCAATAAACCTTGTTGAACCAGACACAATTTTTGCCCGTTCGCCCTGCTATCGACAGGAGTCACTACCGCCACAGTTTGTAGAAAATTGTGGTAAAATTCTGGCAAGTTGCGGTGCATGTAGCTTACGAGCAACACGGGCTTTGTAAAGAGGGGTATGGTGAAGCAGTGCTGCTAATTTAAACGAATGTGACTGGTACAGACGTAGACAACAATAAATGCAGCGATTATATGCAGCAGTCCCTCAATCTGACCAGTCCACGTGTAACCGCAAACTTTCAGGTGGGAAGCAAGGTATTAAATAATACGAACTTTGAATCATTAACGTACGAATCAATAGGAACTAAGTACCAGCCTTAGTGTCGACAAAACTAAATATCTCAGGACACCTCATGCTGCAGTGAATGCGAAACCATTTGTTTTGTATAATGGGATCAACTGGCCCCTAAAACAGGCACACCGATGTGTTACCACTGCTGCTCATGTAGGTGCTTGAAAGTCGATCGCCGCCGTCACAACATCGACGACATTTGTAGACCAAGTGGGGCGTATAAAGCGCACAGAATGACGGCATTCTGTGCGCGGCCAATTTTCAGCGGTATGAACGAATTCTGTGATCGTCACCATCATCACTCTCTTTGCAATATTGTCTTACTCATTTGGCTGCTGTGACAGATTTGCTTGGCATTGACCCTCTTATTCTTAAGCCCGCGCAATTAGACGGAATGTCCTTTGTTACTGAGCTAATTGCTGCTATTGTAATTATCAAGTTAAACCTTGTGCCTCACTAAGGTGTTTTTATGGACCCTTCTAAGTGAATGCCGCATTTAAAATCGGTAGGCTCACTTTCAGTCGTGTGAAATCATCAAACTGTTGTTTGTTAGGGGTTTCTGCAACCACTGGCATGCCGGAGTACACTGGTTCGAATTCAAGGAGGCGCAAAGTTATCCTCTTTATTACAAATGAGTTAGTTCATTTCTTTGTAGAGGCTTCTCTTAAAAATGTAGCGTACTTCATAGCAATAAATGACTTTTTTAATGCACTGAGCAGTCGGCTACTTTGTGGGCCATGAACACAGTATTTTTCCTAACACATTAACTAATGTTCTCGCAGTGAAACCTTTAAGGAGCACTTATGTCTACTAATGTGTATCGAATGAGGCAGCATTAAGACTTCGTTTTCGATGCTTGTGAAAATCGGCTGTTGTGGTACGTGCGCTCCCGCATGTGAATTCGGAAACTACTTTTTAGCAGTGACGGTGCTTAGTTAACGCAGAAACTAGGGGTGCACTCGAAGTCGAGCTTTTTTCATTCAAACTATGAGGCTACCCTACCGAGAGCTGCAAGAAACACACGTAAGGCGGTCGGCTCCTCCTTTCATACCGAGCGTGCTATTGAGCTTCTAGGTGAGCGCGGTCCTGGAGCCAGATAGTCCTCGTGACCGTTTTCATGCACGCACTAGGCACAGAGTCAATCCTTCATGTCACGACGAGTGATGGCGAGCGGTACAGAGCTTCTTAAGCGGGTCATTTGCGCCTATTCGCTTCCCACTTAAACGATGATATAAAAATTTTTTCGGTCAACCTATACATTCATTTTGTATACTGTCCTTTCTGAAAAATTTGATCTCCAAATTAGCAGTTATACGTCCTTGAAAGCTAGTGCGAAAGCACTATGTAAAGCATTGTGTGAAAATCTTGCTATTATGAGCACCACATGGCCACAATTTCCACGTTCCTTCAAACAAGCAGAAAAACAAATGTTCTCAGGAACTGGGATTGGGTTGAAGAAACCACGGTGGCAGTCAGTTGACCACCGCTACTTTCTAGCGTAGCCATTAGAAAATCGGTGCCCAATTTTCTTCTGCCTAGGGTTTTCTTCTGCCTAGGGTTTCTTCTGCCTAGATTAAATTGTGGGTGTATATTTCTAGTCGCAACAAAATACGAAGTGCTGTGTGAAAAACCGTAAATCGGCTCGGAGCTTGAGACGGAATCTGTTGCCTTTATGTCCCAATCCCACTGATAATGGACGTCAGAATGCACAGCGTGGGCTTTCAATTCGCAGTCTTGTGTAAATTGTGAATCGGGCATTACCTTTTCACGCCAGCTCCTATGGTCCAGGGCCAGCCTGGATGAGTGCTATGTTTATTCTATTTCACGCTAGGTAAAGCAAAACATTCAGTGTGACGGGTCTAGCAGCGTCAAACTCCCGGTGTATCAATGTCGCCGTCATACGTCCAAGCGAAATGTTGGGCCTGATGTTGGGCTACCGCAAAGTTTGAGGCCGAAGCATTCCCACGCTCACCACGAGATCACGTACCGCGACACGTTCCAGTCAGTGCTGACATCAGGACCCAGAATACTCCATTTGTAATCACAAAACGCATTGCCGCCAAAAGGGACGTTACGGTGCCGCATAGTGGCGTTCAGAACCAACGCGGTTAGAAATGTGGATCCGTATGGTCACTTCTGAGCCAATAAAATTTTCCCAAACATCACGGTCACATTAAATAACGTTGACACCACATTTTAATCGCATGCGTGTTCGCTGTAGTGGTATCATCGCGCGGTCAGGAGGATACCGGATAATCGCTTAATCAGGATTGTTATGCTTTCGTGTTAAAATAATCATTCAGCTTCCGCCTGTTTATCCACACGTGGTGCAAAGGTTACACGTAAGTTTTTCACCTCCCGCTGGTCACACATTCTTTATTATGTGTTTTTGAGCCATGGTGGCAATATTCGTATTTTCGCTAAGAAATAGTTGCGATCTAATACCGCAATTTTCTTTCATACCACGTGAAAGAAACTTGTAAGCAGTTTCAAGGTGTTCTCCTCGCTGCATACTAAGCGGTTATTTCTTTACATTCATTACAGTATACAAATTTGTTAACAGCCAACCTCCCTATATCCAGAAGCAGTGATGTAGACACAAACACGATCAAAATGCTTCCTCGCTGTGTAAGTTTCATGGTTCCTAAATAAGGTCATGAACTTGTTTGTATGTTATGAACCTTTTCGTCAGATTTTCCGAGAATTCATCATCCATCGCCTTACTGTTCTGTAAATGTTTACTCAGACAGCAATTAGGGAGGCCTGGATCGCAACAAATTACCAAATCTAGGTGGCTTTCAGCCTGTTATTATTAGTAATAGGAACGTATCTTTTCAAAAATTATTACTGACGAATGGTACAAATAATAATTGTTCTATATTCTCTATGAAACGAGAAAAATATTTTTTTTTCCTCGTGCATGTCTTTTCTGTGCAACACGTTCTGTGGCGCACGGGAAATTCCTGGACGAGCAGACACCCGTGCTGTTGGTTTCGTTGCGACTCCATCCTGATTGAGAGCTGGCGCCCCCGGACTAAAATGAATCTCAACAAAGTCCCATGGTCGCGCAACTGCGCTCTCGTATGGAGCTATATAAACAGAGAGAGAAGGAAAGAAAATACCTGATGCCCGAGATGGGTTCTGAAGGGTGGACGACTTGGACGTTCTGCCTCACTGACATGTCAGCAAACATGCCTTGTATCCTCGCGGCGGCTTCTTACATCCGGACTGTTGTGAATTGTGGCTGCGGTGGAGAGATGAGAAAAAACATAACCCATTGATCCACAATCTTAGTTTTGAGTCTTTTATGGGTATTGATATCACACTTGCTATTCTGGGCGACCATATTTTTCTGTAGCTCATCGCAGGTCCATATCATGTGCTGCAAGTCTGCTCTGCTTTGAGTTAAGGTCTGGATGCAATGGGTGGTGGACAGATGGCTTGAAAAAGTGTTCGTCTGCAACTCTCACCCCGTGACGTCCTCTTTCCTGGACGGGGTGTGGAATCTTTTCTGGACTCTGTAGCTCTACGACAAATAAAAACATTTATTATTAATATTTATTATTATACTTCAAGAAAGAGTCTTATTTCCCAGCATAAGCGTTCCCTTTTTATGAACGAGAGTAGCAGCCCAATTTACGCAACATAAACAGTACGAACGGTGCCGAGGAATGATCTTTTAGCGTATTTATAGTTTTGTATAGAGCTATTCCTGTTCACGCATACTAAATAAAGCACGGAAACCCTAAAACTGCGCTGAACGGCTGAGAGTCCTGGGAAAAAGTACCATAAAGAATGTCTTGTATATTGTGAATTCATCAATAGAGCCCTGCCGCACGAATAATGCAAACCTCTCAGAAACGAACTATCGGTATTTCCTATATGCTTTATCTCGGCTGCTTGTCGATACAGAAAAACACAGCATTCTGATTAAAAGAGCAAGCATAACATTTCATCTTAGGAAATACATATCATAAGAATGAACGGCTGTGAAGATATAAAAAAATGACTGCGTGTATTTCTAAGGAGGCCCTTTGCTTATTATGGACTGAAATTACCACCCACAATGGGCTTTAAATTCTAAGGTGTCGATAAAGGAACAATTTACACATTTGCTTTAATACCCACGTGATTCGTTGTTCAATACAGTATGTAAAATAACATCTACGCTAAACATTTGTTCTTGTACACTGTCCAGACACGCAAAATATCTTCTTTTCTATAAACACTTTGGAACCTTTTCCAAGGTGCTGGATAAACATTATAAGACATTATTCAACTTTCTCAAAAAACGTCACAAACCTTGTTATGAGTATAAACGCCGCGCTCGAGGCCACCATTTCGATCTAGAATAAGGAAAGGAAATGTAGTCCACCGCAAACTTTGACGACCATGCGCTTGAAAACCATGACGCGAATAAAGGTCTGGCCTAAATTGCCGCCCCACAATGTAGGCATTTGCCTCAAAAACCAAGTCATGCTTGTTGTTTGAAAACGGCGATGAATATATCAGGCTTGACATGGTTTATTCGGTTTGGAATGGCATTCAGTTGTATTTTAGCTTCGGATCTTCTGTTTGGCGTAATCCAATGTAACATGTCTGTTTTACTGCTAAATATTAGGCCATTTGGTCTCAGCATATGCTGTGGTAGATTAGCGTAATAGAGAAAAGTACGAAAGTGTCAACTTTTTTTTCTTAAAAAGCTACCCGAAGTGGAGCAGTTTTGTTAAACTTCATTGGTTAATTGCAATATAAGGACATAAAATTATTACGTTAAGGCATTTTTAGGTCCAGTCAATAGCTAAACTCAAATGATACATGGAAGCGGAGCTCTACGCTGATTTGTTGATCTTCTTGTTACTGTTTTTCAGAGGAGCCAGAATGCCCATTGCTAAACTGCCTTACAGGCGCAAAGGTTGCTTGTCTCATTGACGATAACGCCTGCAGCTGCAGATGCGTTAAATGCTTGTCGTCAGTCTTATTTGTTGTGCGTATTTAGGGTAATATTCTTTCTTGCCGACATATAAAGCTAAGGGGCAAGTATAATGCAAACTTTATACCTTTGTTACAGTGGGAAAAGACCAATGAGTACTGTATTGAGCTGGTTACTAAGCACAAGTTACTAACATTCCTGAGCATTTCAACTTGCTTGAAAACTGAGCAGGTGTGTCTCGGTAACCTCCTAAGACTTGGTTCCCTTACACTGCGTTCATTTACACCGAAGTGCGTCCTCTTTTTAATACCGCCACAATATATGCCTTCAGAATAGATACTAACCACTGCAATTGCCAGCCATTGCCCATGACGAAAAATACAGAATTTAGTTCGGCCGCACTTTTCAATATGTCGTTTGAAGGTTAGTCCAGCCGCACTTTTCAACATGTTCTTTGAAATTTTTTGCGGCCGAATAATACGAAAAGAACGTTTGTACATTGGTATGGAAGTTGCATTAATGCAGATAACTGTTAGGCCAAATGAGGTTTCGTTAATTCTGGAGAGCAGTGTCTATGAAAACGGATATGTGCAATGCACCGGGCCATAAATAGGAGATAAATAGCATCAGGCCATTGAACCAAACCTAACAATAGTTTAATTAGTTTTATAGTGACCAGCCCCCATCGAAATGAAAATATTTAAAATAAAACAATTAAAACGCTTGGTATGGTCCATCCGATGCTTGCAATTGCAATCTGCCTGAGAGAAAGACATTAAGAAAATTTGAGATGCCTAAAATGGAATTCCGCGTCGCTACCGCGTATGTTTGTGCGAGCCTAACCGCGGAACGAGAAAGTCATGAAGTGAAAAACCAGCAGCCAGGGCTGAAAAGCACGCATAGGTGAGAATGCCTATAGCTGCCATCATCTTACCTTTATTCTGAAAACCCGTAGCCCTTATCCCGCATTGTGCCATTAACGACGCAATGCTACCCCGGAATGAGCGTATACCGGATCGGATCTGAAGGTGGTGGTTACGGATCACGAGCTCATGGTATTGATTCCTGTTCGCCACATCCGCCGTTTATCTCACAGAGCATACACATAGACGCCCGAATGTACTTTTTCCAAGCTTGTCACGGTAACGCGCTTGCGTACTCCTGAGTCTACAGTCGTGCTTTGTTTACTGGCGTCATGACGCATGCCATTTAAGTTGTTACCTGAAAAAGGAAATCCTTATGCCAGTTCTCAGGTTCCACAGAAGCAAAAAAGGACCCTCGGCTTCCGAGCCTGGAATTTCAAGACCTCGGAACGGAGTGTTTGCTCTCAAGAGGTCGTAAATGCTGATTTCTGTGTTCGAATTTTGTGGCCTACACTGTCTGCAACAGGAAGGAAATAAGCATGTAAAGCTTCCCGCATGTTTCATTACAGCTTGTAGGAGGGCCACTCGAAATACGGGCATTCGCTTGTTCTAAATACCCATGTCGACGCAAATATGACGCATATTTGCTAGGCTGAAAAACAAAAGTGGACACTGTAATAGCTTACGAATATGTATTTCGACAATCATATGGTTTAGGCCAGTAGGCAACGGCAGAGCGGGGCCGTGTGCACATGTTTGAGAACTTCCTGCTTCATTTTGAAGCGTCATCCTAATGGGATGAAGTATGAAATACTGTCACTAAACAATTATCGTATTCCAAGATTCGTACCCAACAGCTCTCGCTCTTGATCGTCTTAGTCTTTGATCATTCTAACTTAATTTATATTCTTGCTTTTTCAGTCTACGATGAGGATCCATGCGCATCCTTGATCGCCATAGAATACTTGTATGGCTGCTCGTTCAACTGTACCGTGGAAAATATCACTTGCAAGTGCCGCTGCCGTAAGTTTCGCGTGTTTGTCTTTCAGCACGTAATGTCAAATTAGCGGTACTTCCCAAGAGCAGACTCCCAACCGCTTTAGATAAACAATAATACCGCGAAGTGAGTGAGTGAGTGAGTGAGTGAGTGAGTGAGTGAGTGAGTGAGTGAGTGAGTGAGTGAGTGAGTGAGTGAGTGAGTAAGTGAGTTAGTGGGTGAGTGATCGAGCGAGAAGGGCAAGTTATGCCATGTGTGAATGCAGCTGGTGAAAATATTTCAGGTACCATCACAATATATGTGCTCTGTGTTGTCAACCTTTCGGTGTTTTCGTACCAAACAAGGGCCACGTGTAACTAGAGAACAAATAATTATAGAGCACCGGTAACCCACGCCATCAAAAATCCACCCACGTGTTTTTTTAATATTAGGAAACATCTGGCGGAGCAATTTGTCTGCAGGATTTCTTGAAAATCACCTTCTTGCAACGCAGCACAAAACGTTTTCTTCATATTGCATGCCCAGAATCTTGGTGACGTCGTAAGCCCAGCCGGCTTTTTTATACGGAGTGCTTTTGCACAAGGTGAAGAAGACAAGTAACATATTCGTATATTTGCAATCGTTATTTGGTAGCACTAGACTCCGAACGAAACTTGTTTGTATGCAGAAGCTGCACAACGGCAAACACATGATAATAACGAAATAAAGTGCGCACGGTGATCCAAATAAGAGCAACACCATTTATTCGGTATCCAGCTTCAGTTGTCTGAATACATAACGGAACTAACGCTCATAGGGTTTCCGTGATAGAAGATAGGCACAATGCTGTGGAGAAAGTTTGCTGAGTAATTGTGAGCTTCATGTTTCTCCTAAACTGGCGATGTAATGCTCCTATGATAACTCACTATACAATTTGTTTATTAGTATGGTCAACACAAGCTACGGGAATTTTTTTTCGAATAGAATGCGGTATCCCTAAACCTGCAATATAGTGAGCGCGGAAGATCAATCCTGTAGCTGATGCTGTTATTATGGTGTAAGGTCAGTTGTGATGGACACAAACTATTTCTGTCTGTACTGACATCCTCTTAGAAAGAGGAACTTCTGACATAGCGGAGTGGTTATCTGTTTAGCTAATTCCCCAAACGACAGGAACGTGCCCAGATGTAATGGTGGCATCAGCATAATCTTTTAATTCTGGTATAATTGGGTCGGTGAGTTTTTATGTGCAGTTGCTATTTGTAAGTCCTTAGTATTACAAATAGTTTTAAAAATATTAGATTTACAAATACTTTCTTCCACGTACTAAAGTTAATTTCTTAAAATATGAATGACGGCGGCCGACGCGTAAGTGCGTCTTTCTTTAAAGACGCGTTTAAAGTAAAGCAGCGCGGGCTAAAACATGCCATCTTGGTTTCGCATATAAAAAGGAGCACTGGTATTCAATTGTACGTGGTGATCAACGTTAATTATACAATCTAATGCTTTACACGTCAGTATACCTTTATCGGTTACTTAATAGCTTCACATGTGTGCTCCCGCCCTAGATATTGATTAAGAAAGTATTGACTTTTCTCATTTTCCTCAACTTTGCAGCTAATTGAATGGGTGCCACTTGTGCCGATTCGCCAACTGTAATCCTCTTGGTGCCACCATCGGGTTCTTCTTTGGGCATTCATTTCTGGGCTCCACCTGGACGCTTCGGTGAATTGAGGGAGAATAAACAGTTTTTTTTTATTTTTTGAAATTTGTAGCTTTCTCTGGGAAAGTGCATACAATGAGCAAAGAAATATTAGCGAAATGCGTGTAAAGTTTATTTCCTAAAACACCATTGTTCGTACTCTACAAAACTGACTCAGCCGGAAAAGGGCAACCTCATCAAATGTTCCTAAATTATGCAGTACACCTCAACGTCACACCGATATGAATTGTCACTTCAGGTAGATAGGTGGTCACGGGCACTGACTTGCTCCTAGAGTGAGGGAAGTTTGCACGATAACATCAGCCGAAAAATTTGAGAATTGGGGAAAGGTAGATGTTGAAGCTGAGGTGTAAATCCCAGTGCGACAATTGAGGGGATGACGCAAGGCAATTACGAGGATTTCGTTGTTCTTGATAAAATAAAATATTCGTCGATAGGAATTACCTCTACGTATGTGTAGTGTGTACACCACAGGGTTATTGAAAATATTGCAACAATTAACTTGCGTCTTTCAAAATGCGATATGATTCCAGTTGATTTAAATGCGCTGATTCCACACTCATTTATCATATAGAAGAAATGGTTGGGATAATATCCTCAAGTCTTTACAACGCTGAAAAAACTGCAGAAAACGTTCCAGTTGCGTTTTTCACTTGTACGAGCTGCAAGTTACGTTGAGTACTCTGTAGTTGATTGCTGCGTTGTAATATGAACCCTGGACTCGTATTCTCGCTTCGAATTGGGCACTCTACCTCCGAAGGAGGATTTGAGCCTCGTGAGGTGATAACAGGTGGTTAGTATAGGCTTTTTTTGTTGCAAAACTTTCCGGTGAGTTTTAGAAAGTTAGATGTGAACACAATAGTGTTAGAAGCGAACACACTGAAAACCAGTTAGAAGATAACACAATGGTGTTAAATCAATGTTAAGATATGCTTGCACGATCAGAAATGGCAGAATTTGGTAAAGACGAGCTATGCTGGTATAATTATTTCCAGCCTGAGTCAAACCTAGAGAAGTAAGCAGTTTTCTAATGTTTGGAGACAGCCCCTTAGCCATAATGACTCAAGTGTGTATGTTTGAGAATAAATGAATATAAAACAATTTCGGAACGTATCTATTGCCTTGTAGTAGTATTCAATGGCATGGCAGACTCATGTTGAAATCGTTTAGGCAGTTTTCGTCTGTACTCGGAGTGTAAAAGTGTCAGTTAACAGTCCTCTGCGGTCAGCGTCAAGGATTCCTTACGTGCATAGTTCTAAACGTTTTTCAAATTCGCATTGCTGCCCCGCTAGGTTTGTTATTTCTACTACGTCCAAGATGCTATTTTTCATAACAGGTTTATTTTGTAGCATACTTTAAAAAACCCTGGTATTTGTAGCAAAGGGCAAAAACAGTAGGGCTCGTTCGGCAACATCAACAAGAAGACCGGATCAGTCATTCCTCACTTCTGCTTCATGGGATATTGAGCAACTTCAAATGCGTATAACCACATCTTATTAGTTTTAATGCGAAATCAAAAGCTTCCGATCGCTGAAAGGACATGCTGCAGTCGGGGGCGTTGCCGCATGCCGCAACAAGACACCGCAATGGCCGCTGAGTGTTTGGCCGCTGGGTAAAGCTTTAGCTGTTGAGGAGCTCGTCGGAAATCACGTTGAGATACTGGTCAATTTATTATCCCTAGCATTGATCCTGTGCATATGTTCGTTTTTTATAAGCTACGATGACTTAGGAACTTGGTGATCACCTTGCTAGCGAATATTTACGCTAAAAGTTTCGTTGCTGTTCCGTTAGGCCACACGACGCGGTAAGCAATGTCAAAATTATTTTACATTAGGCTTCGGGCAATGTTTGCGAGGTAGAACTTCATAGCGCGACGTAAGGCTAAACG
The DNA here is from genome assembly GCA_013339765.2 of Haemaphysalis longicornis. NCBI lineage: Eukaryota > Metazoa > Arthropoda > Arachnida > Ixodida > Ixodidae > Haemaphysalis > Haemaphysalis longicornis. The sequence goes on along the minus strand of CM023452.1, from coordinate 123,339,308 downwards.
TCCTGACCCCTGATGCTTGTCCGACCAGTCGAATTGAACTCCACGAGTGTTGCGTTTGGATCCGTTGGGAACGTCGAACCGGCCTGCGCGCTCATTTGGAGACTCTGTCTCCACGGGAGACCCGAAGGGGTTTGCTTTTAAATGCAGAGCATTTCAGTAACTCACGATGTTACCCGCGTTGGCGTCCGTAGTCTGCATCACTCCCCCTACACTATATAAGGAAATAATGCTTACCGGCGCCAGGTTTCGATCCCACGACTCTGCGGGCGGAACGCAAGGTGCACGTCGCTCTAACCACTGCGCCACAAGCCGACACAGAGTAGAAGGTTACGAACGCGCTTTATATCCTTGACTCATTCAACCGTCGGCCACAGGTGCGCCCTCTCCCCCGCGTCCTCCTCGCCTTCTCTGCGCTCGCAACACCCTCTCTCGCAGCGTTCGGTGCGCGCGCAAGAACAGGTGGGGGCGCTCGCATCGCGCTCTCTCGCCGCGGTCGGTTCGCGCTTAAACCACATATGCCGGTCGTGCGCTCTCCGGTCGCTAACATCTGTGGCGTGATCATGACGTCAACATCACGCGTTCGTGTGGTGGCGCGATTTCGGCGCTATAACACTCTCTCGCGAGGGGCATTGGATTGGATTCGATTGGATTGGCTTGGCTTGGATTGGTTTGGATTAAAGTGGATTGTGTTGGATTGTGTTGCGTCATAGCCACGGCAGGGGGTTCACGGCACGTTTCACCACCGACTTCATCGACAATGTCTACGCTGGAAGACAACAATTACAACAACAACAACAACCAATACGTAATCCATACGACTTGCAGGCGCGCACCCCGTTGTAATGCTCTGTATTTGATCGTGCCCCTCGCGAGGGGGATGTTTGCATAATGCGTCGACGCGGGCGACGACTGGATGGGAAACTTTTTTCATAGTTTTCTCATACCGTACATTGCGGGAAATGATAATGGCATGCCGATGTGCGCAGCTGCAGGGCAAGTCGCAGGCAAGGCAAGGCCAGCTGGTGCCGCACGTGCACTTCGGAGCCGCAAATGCGCGCCCGTTTTGTAGTGTTTTTTTCTCACTGAGCAGTTAATAGCTTTCGCTATAATAACCTGACTTATTGTTTTTGTAATCCTTAATTTCAAATGGAAGGCCATGCTGCCATAATATGAAAAGAGGGGGGAAGAGGCAAGGAGTAGCCAAGTAGAACAAATGGTTGGTCCTTGAACGCCGTAGAAGAGATCCCGGCCGTCAGCAGAGCCAGACTAGGGTTATTGGGATCATGTGAGTACAGTCAAGTCACCTTTTACGACCGGGGTAGGCCCCGGTTTACACTAATCTCGAAAGACTACTGTCTAGACCGAACACCCCGAGGGCTGACAGAAAATTAACGTCTTCGAAGGGGGTTGGTCTTGAGAGAAATCACGTGGCAAAGCGTTGACGGGTATTGGGCAGTACAAAGAAAATGCGGCGCACTGCCAGATTGAGTGGTTGAGGGTGGCGACCACTAACGTTTGACAGTAGGGGCAGTAAGGAGTTGGAGATTTTGCCTGGTGAATCCATTTTCTCATGATGTGGGGTGTGATAACTGCGCTAGCAATTGTTTTGTTGATGAAGATTTTCCGCGGAGCGAGGCATCGGTGAAACCAGAGCCGGTAGCCAGCGGGAGTAACGGACGCAAGGCTTACCTTCCGAGCATGGCGTGCGCGGTCAAGTTGAAGGCGAGGGTCAGTAGAGGGGCGCGACGCGTCGTCGTCCAGGGGAGGATACTAGTGAGACACTCCCTTGCTGCATCGTGTGCAGCGTGGTTGCCCCCATCCGAGTCCGTGTGACCCGGCACTCATGCCAATTGGGCAGTGGTTTCATTGCGAACCAGAATGGCGATCACGTGTTGGAGCTCGTGAACAGTTGGGTGATCACTGAAGGGCTTGCGGAGTTCTTGATGTGCCTGATGGGATTCCGTGAGGATCCGAAAACGTGAAGTGGGAGGCGTTGCAATACTGTAGGTCAGATGATCCAATGCGCTAAGGATGCTCTGAAGTTCTGCTTCCAAGGGAGACGAGTGGTGCCCTGGCCGAATGACAGAGCCATTCAAGTCCGGCCGTGCTGGGCAGCGCCAGGCCAGACCCATATGGGAAAGCGAAAGGCTGGCGTCCCTGTAAATGTCCACTTCATCTGGCGATTTGGTCGCAAGGATGCGCTGAAGGGCTTTCTCACAGGCAACTGGTCGGGTACGGGGAATACCAGTTCGCTGATGGGCCACTGTGACAGGCGGGAGTGACCAAGGGGGTGGCGGTGGTGAGGCCGAGGGAAGCGTCGGAAGAATGCGCAGGTCCCAGGTGGAGAGTGCAGCCCCCTTTGGCGTTAATGTCCGCCTAAGGTCATGTTGTTCGAGAGTTTTCGCGAGGAGCTCTTCCATGGGAGGCATAGGAGCAGCCCGTTCCAGAGCATCGATGCGGGCATGCCTGGGAAGTACAGTGATGGTGCGGAGCATGGCCCGAGAAAGGACCGCTAAATGTTTCTTATGAGTCGAGGATAGGCTGTAGGCCGGGGCGCCATAAGTGAGGCGACCGACCACCTCCGCCCTACAGATCGTGAGGCATGCCGATTGGTGAGCGCCGCCGAATTTGTTTGAGACGAGAGATTAAGTGGAGCATTGGCTTCCAAATTTTCCGCAGTTGACTTATCCACTGCCGTGCGCCGTTTTGGCTTGCGAGGTGGATGCTGAGCCAGCGAATATGACCACAGTGGGAGGAAATTGGTGTGTCGCCGATGTAAATTGCATTATGCATACTAGTGGGTGGTTGGTGCAGACCGTGGACCAGGAGAAATTCGGTCTTCTCGGGTGCTAACTCAAGGATGAGAGTTGGAAGAGTAGTGGAAAGGCTGTTCACTGCTGCCTGCCATTCTGTTGTCATGTCCTCCGTGCAGTCGTAGTCGGCGGCCTCAACCCTTACTGTGAGGTCATCGGCATGGATGGCAAAACGAGCTACAGTGTCCCGTTCTAGGTTGCGGGCAACGCGTGCCATGGTCAAATTGAAAAGAACGGGTATAAGGACAGAACCCTGTGGAATGCCCCTATCTAGATAAAAGGTCCTGGGGCTCCATCCTGGATATGTGCTGCGGAGCCGAATCAGTGAATTTGCTAAAAATTTCCTAATCCGGTTATTTATTTATTTTATGTATTTATGGATACTGCAATCCCACATTGGGATTTTGGCAGGAGAGTACAAATGATGAGGATATGACAAAAAAAGGCAAACAACAAATACATATGTACATACGAAAGAATAAATGACAATTTCAGCACTGAGTTAAAGATGATGAAAACAAAGAAAGTGAAGGCTGTTGTACTTGGGTGCTAGTAAGCTGGTTCCATTCAGTAATGGTCCGCGGAAAGAAGGAATATTTGAAGGTATTGTTGCGTGTACGAAAAGGAGTAATTTTCATTTCATGCCTTTGCCGTGTGGCATACCCGGAGGAGAATGTTTCGGGTCCTTTGGTTTGGAAAGGCTATAGCGAGCTCTTAAAGGATCGCTGCCTGACTAACATTGTCCAAGGCTTTTCGCACGTCAAAAGTGAGGACAAAATTTGGATTACTAGCTCGTGACGTACGGTTCAGTACGTGTCGCAGTAGCCGAAGGCGATCGTGAGTACCAAGGAGAGGAAGAAGCCAGTCTGGAACGGATTGAACCACGGGCGTATATATTGCCAATAATATTGAAAGCGGTTGTTTATCAGGCGTTCAATAAGTTTACAGATTGTGGGTGTAAGAGAAAGAGGCCGGAGATTAGTCAGCACAGAAGGGTCTTTGTTTGGCTTTGGTACTGGGTGAACCAGTGTCAGTTTGAGTTCGTCCGGAACGTCACCAGATGCCCAGTATGTATTAATCATGTTTGGCAGTACTGAGTGTGCAGACTCGTCCAAGTTACGCAGGTGCTGCCATGACCCGCCATCATGACCAGGCGCAGAATGGGGTTTACCCTGGTTAAGAGCCGCTGTAAACTCCGCCATGGTGAATGGGGCATCACATTTATATCCACGTCTAAAACCATTATGGTCGACAGCGGAGTTCGGGGACTGAGAGAGGCACGTTGGAAGAACGTCCTTATCAGTCGATGTTCTACGTCCGCTGGTGGGTCCGGGAGAGTGACGGAAGCGAATAGAGTAAGGTTTTCCTTGCGCTTGCCCGACAAACTTCGAAATGTGCTCCACAGCTTGGAAAGGCCACGTTCTTTACCGAGCTTAGCACAGAGACTATGCCAATGCTCGTTGGAAAGGGAGCGCTGGTATGCCGGATGATTTGGTACTGACGACGAATAAAAATCAGGTCTCGGTGACGTTTGCCATTGGTTAGATAGCGAGTTAGATAGGCCGCCAATAGAATCTGAACCTGGCAACGTTTAACGCGCGAACCTTATCTAGCGACGCAAGTCTCGAGGTGTTGCTCGAGGAATTAGAGGGCATTATATGGGATGTAATATTGCATAGCGAGGTTATGAGGGCAGGCGAAGCCTTCACGGTGCTGAGAAATGGACACGTCCTATGTTACCGTGGTCTAGAGGACAGAAGAGAACTGGGAGTGGGATTTCTAGTCAATAACAGCATAGCTGGCAACATAGACGAATACTATAGCATTAACGAAAGGGCAGCAGGTCTTGTAATTAGGCTCAATAAGAGGTACAAGCTCCAGGTGGTGCAGGGCTACGCGCCCACATCCAGCCACGACGACCAAGTAGTGGAACGCTTTTATGAAGATGTAGAACCGGCAATGGCTAAAGTAAAAACAAAGTATAACGTAGTGATAGGGGACCTCAATGCTAAAGTAGGCAAGAATCAGGCTGGAGACAAGGCATTTGGGAACAATGGTCTGGGCTGTAGAAATAGCAGGGGGGACCTACTCGTTGAGTTTGCTGAACGGAATAACCTACGCGTAATGAATACCTTCTTCTGTAAACGGGAGAGTCGGAAGTGGACCTGGAGGAGCCCGAATGGGGAGCACAAAAATGAAATAGACTTCATATTATGCGATCACCCTGGCGTCGTGGAGGATGTGGAAGTGCTCGGAAGGGTAAGGTGTAGTGACCACCGTATGGTAAGATCTCAAATTAGGCTAGATTTCACGAGGGACCGCAACAAGCTAGTACGAAAGAAGCCGATAAATGAGCTAACAGTAAGAGGTAAAGTAGAAGAATTCAGGATCGCGCTGCAGAACCGATATTCCGCCCTTAACGAGAAAGCCCAGCTTACGACACAGGAAGCCAGCGACAACCTTACACGCATTATCACGAAGTGTGCAGTAGAAGTCGGGGGCACTATGGCTAGACAGGATACTGGTAAACTTTCACAGGAGACGAAAGATCTAATCAGGAAACGGCAAACCATGAGAATCTCTACCGCAGCTGAGAGAATTGAACTAGCCGAGCTCTCGAAGTTAATCAATGAGCGTAAGACAGCTGACATACGGAAGTAGAATATGGAGAGGATCGAATATGCTGTAAAGAACGGAGGTAGCCTGAAAGCAGTGAAGCCAGGTCCTGGCGTGGGGCAAAAAAGGATATCTGCACTTAAGGATAAGCATGGCAATGTCATCACAAATAGGGATAAAATAGTCACAGTGGCGAGGAGTTCTATAGAGATCTGTACAGTAGCCGGGACATACACGATAATGCCGAACGAGATAGTAGTTCAGAGGAGATAGACATCCCACCAGTAACGACCGAAGAAGTAAGGAAGGCTTTGAAAGAAATGAAAGGGTGCAAAGCACCTGGTGAGGATCAGATAACAGCAGACCTCTTGAAGGATGGCGGAGAAATTGTACTTGAAAAACTGGCAAACCTGTATACGCAATGCCTAATGACCGCAATGGTACCGGAATCTTGGAAGAACGCGAACATCATCGTAATCCATAAGAAAGGCGACATGAAGGACTTGAAAAATTACAGGCCGATCAGCTTACTGTCAGTCGTCTACAAGGTATTTACCAAGGTAATCACTAACCGAATTTCTTCAACCATACATTTCAGTCAACCTGAAGAACAAGCAGGGTTCCACAAAGGTTATTCAACCATGGACCATATTCACACGATCAATCAGGTGATAGACAAGTGCGCTGAGTATACTGAACCCCTATATATAGCCTTCATAGATTATGAGAAAGCATTTGACTCGGTCGAAACCCTAGCAGTCATTCAGGCATTACGGAACCAGGGGGTAGAGGAGCATTATGTAAGAATACTAGAGGATATCTACAATGAGTCTACAGCTACCATCATCCTCCATAGGGAGAGCAGTAAAATACCTATAAGGAAGGGTGTCAGACAAGGAGACACAATCTCTCCAATGTTATTCACAGCATGCTTACAAGAAGTATTCAGAACGTTGGAATGGGAACAGGTGGGAGTAAGGGTTAATGGAGAATACCTCAGTAACCTCAGATTTGCTGATGACGTTCCCTTGCTAAGTAAACTCGGGGGACGAATTGCAAAGCATTGCTTACCCACTGGGCGAACAGAGTAAAACCGTGGGCCCTGAAATTATATGCAGAAAACTAAAGTAATGATCAATAACCTCGGGACAGCACAGCAGTTTGAGATAGGTGGCGAGGCAGTGGAAGTGGTAAGCGAATATATCTACTTAGGCCAAGTTGTGACCCCAGATCCCAACCATGAGGCAGAGATAAATAGAAGGATCAGAATGGGGTGGGGTGCATATGGCAGACATTCTCAGATAATGAATAGCAGCCTACAATTGTCGCTGAAGAAGAAAGTGTATGAGAGCTGCATCTTACGGGTGCTCACTACGGGGCAGAAACATGCAAACTCACTAAGAGGGTTCAACTTAAATTGAGAACGACTCAGCGGGCAATGGAGCGGAAAATGATAGGTGTAACATTAAGGGACAAGAAGTGAGCGGAGTGGGTCAGGGAGCAAACTGGTGTTAAAGACATATTAGTAGAGATTAAGAAAAAGAAATGGACGTGAGAAGAATAAGATAATGATCACTACCCCAAGTGGTGGTATAGGGGCTCCACGTGCGAATCACTCCTGTAGTGGCAATGGTTAGGTCAGGCGAAGTGTTTTTCTGCCGTCGATGAAGACCCACACGGGTGGCTGACGTAGGGTCATTAAGAAGAGAGAGACCGCAATCGTCAATCGCCGCCTCAAGCCACGAGCCTCAGCCATCCGTGGAGTCGTATCCCCATGTAGTGCTTTTCGCATTAACGTCACCGCCGAAGACAATTGGGGTGTGGGGATACTGCAAGACAAGGTGGCGTAACCAATTATAGTTAATAGATTTCTGTTAGGCGCACTTGCACTATGACAACTTCGTGATCCTTGGAGCATTGGCCCGGGACGGGCAACTTGCAGAAACCAAGGTCTCACCGCACTAAGACAGCCGCTTGTTCCACCACTGATTGTCGGTTGGGAGATGGGACTTTGCCTTGGTGAGTTATTGACGGTTCCGAATAAGTTGTGTAGCCTCTAATTTTTGGCAGGGATCTAGTTTCTTGAAGAAGGATTACAAGAGGCAGAATTTGGGCTACTCGACTTGATAGAATGGGAGCCGATTGATTAAAACTGCGACAGTTCCACTGCAACACGCAGAGAGACCGCTTCATTGTCCAAGGGTACTGCGGGGAGTAATCTTTCTTGGTGGTGGTTCCGCTTCATTCGGAACACTGGGAAGGGTTTGGATGAAGTTCATCATTGGCGTAGTTTGCAGAGTATACTGTTGTGTCCGGAGTTTGTCTATATCAGCCAACCGAGCGCGGCGTTCTTGCTGGTAGTCTGCGCGAATGAATTTCAGCATTTGCATAATATCATTCGTTTCAGTACCCCGTTGCGAGGTAGCGGTACGCTTGACGCTATTACTACGGCTCTTCCGTTGCTTCGGCATCGTAGGGTAGGGCGTTATGAAGGGCCGTCTTTGCATGTGCAGTAGGGGATACAGTTGGGGGTTGTTGAGTACCGACAGCTGATGTTGCTGGCGCTTTTGTACTAGAGGGAGCTGTTTCGCGGCGGGCACGTGGGGGACCCTTGGCGGTACGATGCAATTTCAGTCTTGAGCTCCGCATTCTCTTCACGAAGCAGGTGGAGTTCAGAACGAAGTGCACTCTGAAGAAAGGGAGACCTCTCCCTGAAACGTCAGTAAACTTATTTCTATTTTCGACGTCTTTCTCGTTTGTCTCTGTCTCTACTAACCTTATTCTTTCGCCCTCTGTGTGAGTTTTTATCTTTTTCAAACTATATATATAATATATATATATAATATATATTATTATATATATATATATATATAATAGATATAGATATAGCGGTATGAATGAAGTACGATGGGCCGGTAAAAAATATACAGTGAAGCGAAGACTAAAGGGTAACGAACGCAAATATATTAAACGTTTCGGCTTCGGAGAAGGCCTTCGTCAGAAACGAGGCTTCTGACTACGCCTCGAGCGCGGCCTGTAGGGCGCCAACCATTAACGTATCGCTTCGGACGAAGCCTTCTGACGAGGCTTCTCCGAAGCTGATACTTTAATACATTTCGTTCGTTAACCCTTTAGGTCTTCTCTTTCACTGTATAGATATAGATATAGATATATATTCATACATACATACACATACCTCTCTGCACAAACTTTAGGAAATTGTGAAGGCTTTTTTGGTGTACGCAGAAATTAAGGTCAACCACTACAATGATTAGTATGCCAAAAATTGAAGCAGCTATGAACGACACTTAGTGCACTCACTTCGCCGCGATGCTACGAATAGAACCTCTTCCAGCTACCTTCCCATACCGTAAACGCACACATAAAGCAATCCCGTCGGAGCTGTGCGCCAGAAATGTACAATGTTCTTCTGTCTACCAGCGAGAAATCAAGCAACGAAATTCGATAGTCCAGTTCGGCCTATATGGAACACTTATCACATCAGAATCCAACATCAGCACCTGCGGGAAAAGATTTTGGGTGGATGGTAACAACGTTGTCCGACTGCGCCCACTCCCGCGTACGCCATGGCAGGTCGTACACGGGATATGACGATTTTCCAGCAAGCAATGAGACTAAATTATGTGATCGCGCTTTGACTAGTTTACTCTTTCAGAGTTTTTTTGTTCAGAGACGCCAGCCCGTACGCCAAACTCTCTTAAGCAGATTTCGGCAAGTCTAACGAACTACCCCTAAACGTGTACCAGCGGGATCGAGTCGGCCCATCAGCTCTTCCAGGGAAAACATCGTGAGCAGCAGTAAAAGAAGCAGGAGAGCTATTTTGGGCTCTTTAGACAGTCTAAAAACTGTCATCTAAAGATTATACAAACTCAACCAGCCAGCCTGCCAAGCCCGGAACGACAAGATCAGGATACGTTCGTTATCGCCCACAGCGATCAGGCATAGGTTGAGATCGCATTCCTTTCCAAGAAATATGCATGTGCAGCTGCACGAAGGAAAGAAATGAGCTATACCTAAACGCTATATACGATTAAGAGAAAAACGTGTAGGAGAGTACAGGCAAACCCAGACGATTATCCCCGCATGAAACAAATAATGGCTCCTGCCACTACAGTTTCCAAACCCCTCACGAGTACCACCCTCCAACGAATAGCACCACGTAGAGGAAGTCTTTATTGCTTTAGTGATAGCACAGACGTCAGCCCAAGCGGTTATCCGCAACATGCAGGAGGATGTTTTAACTCTCTAAACGGAAATATTTCAAAACCGTGTAAACATTTTTTTCATTGGCCACTGGAAAAAAACGTTCAGCCTAGATTCGACCCCGGCCCACTCATCGCTTATCGATATAACAATTTATTTTCTAACCTGTGGGTGGTATTTAGAGGGATAAGGAGGTGCTCCTCCCTCTGAGAATGGACTTGCGTTGACGCAGGCTGTGCGTCGTAGCCAATGTCGCCTTCTTATGGCCCACACGTAAAAGCACACATGTAATGGCTCCAGATTTACCCGCCCTTATACCGAGAGAAGACTAGTGCAACCCTTGTCACATGTCAGCGCATGATGATGAACTATAAATTAATAAAGCGTAGATATCGTATTAGCAAGAGCGTGTGCTGAGGGTACTGTTGATTGACACGTATACCAGTCAGAGTACACCTTAGCAAGCAGTAGCAAGCGTAGATATCGTATTAGCAAGAGCGTGTGCTGAGGCTACTGTTGATTGACACGTATACCAGTCAGAGTACACCTAACTCAACCTTGTATGCTTTACGACCTTTCTACCACCACTGGGGAGCACGTCTTACATTATTTCTTGTGACAGGAACTGCCCAGACGACCCCGACGTCAATCGACTTCTGAATTCGTCTTTCCGCACTGTGAAGAACTACTGACAACCTGCGATGGTCATGTTAACACCCTCTAGTTTCTGGTCGCTTGGTGCCTAGTATCATGGCATGTGCGTGTTTCCGGGCCGTTACTGAGCCTCTTAGTTGTCATCGTCATCCTGTGAATAGCGGGCTTTGTCATGTCGGTTATGCCTCGCTGCGTGTGTCTGTCCTCGTGTTCGGTCATGCTGCAACAGGGCTACAATTTCTGCGCGCGTCGCGGGGTTGGTCTTTGGGGGGTTTGGGCGATATTAAATTTTTCTGTTTATCCGGTGCAGACAAACAAATTTCACCTCCAGATGCTACTGCATTGAGTTTTCTCACGTCAGCAGGGAAAGGTAGACGCATGAACCTTTAACCATTTGGTTCCCGTTGCATACCATGTTTTTTTGTATGCAGGTGTGCGCGTTTCTTTTATCCCTAATTCGCTCCCCATGACCTTCCCCTCCACCCTCGAAACACACACGATGAGTACGTGTAAATGTTCTTGTTTGGACATCGCGAGGGTTTTTGTGTAACCACATAGCTACCGTCGGAGCCTCTATTATTACATTTCCTACATGTCTTGAATCCACCTTCAACCCATCCCTCTATTCCTCCGAGCTTTCGGGAAAGAAAATTATCGATGATGTCAGTCCATTATCTTACTGATTATTGCATTATTGTGTTATCATATTACTGCGTTGTTGTCGTCTATAGCTTTTTCAGTTAAATTGAATTTGAGCTGTTAATTAATAAAATCGTTATCCATGCACATGCTTTTAGAAGATGGTGGCAATAGCGTTACGGGTCTTTCGAATTTAGCACTCATCAACCCATGACGCATTGAATTTATTATGACTAATTGCTGTCAGCATTTACGGACAAAACATTTCTGCAGCAATTTTTTGCTCCGCCGTGTTTACCCTTGCATGACATGCGAAAATCAACGCCCGCCCAGCCTTGAATGACGTCAAGAACTGTAGATACATATTCCTTTCTTTTTTATTTTTAGATGAGAAGTCTTGCTGCTAATTAACCCTGACTTTTCTTTTGGTTTTTCTGACCCCAGGGTCTTCAATCTTCATGTAAATATCATCAACTGCGTGATACACGAATCTCTATTCTAACCGCGAGAACGGAATTTTTCTTGAGTTGAAATATTTCTTTTAATATTTGCAAATCGCTCACGAACAATAAAAAAAATTGCAGAGACATCAATGTTTGTATCCTGAGATGTAAGCTGCGATAGCGATACTTTTACTTCCACGGAGCATTTCTATCTGCAGCTTCTGCATTTCGGATGTTATGATTCAGGAGCACTAAACGTTATCAAAGAGAGAAAGACTAGCAACCAGCTTTTATCATCGCCGTATGCCAGGAGAGGCAAAGTCTCTCTGCGCTCCCGAGGCTTAAATTGTGAGCGTGAAAGGTTGCAAATGCGGAATGTCAGTCAGGTTGCGCAAAGAGGAGTTAGTGTCAGTGTATCAAAACTCCTATTTTGCGATGTCTAGGACGGGCTGAACAACTCTGCTTTCATCAAATGGAGAGAGAGAGAGAGAGAAAGAGAGAGAAAGAGAGAGAAAGAGAGAGGAAAGAGAGAGGGAAGGTCTTTGATCAGGAAGAAAAAGTTGTGGTTTATGAAAATGGGGTAAGGAGATGGAAGGAAGCTCAAAGGTGGAACTTGAGCCTGCGGCACCAGAAGCAGCAGATCATTCCCTTGCCCTCTAAATCAGGTCGCGTTGGTCCTGAGGTAACGAGCTGGTCAAATGTGCCTCCCATCCTTCGAAGAAGTGGAATATGTTACCTTTGAGGTTCTCGTCTGGCCATACCTTTGGACATGGCTAGGATGCGCGCAAGAGGGTGGATGGTTCCCAAATTTTAACAGAGTTCGAAGTTAATGTCTGGTTTTCGCAATTAACACCTTAACGCACATGGATTTTCTGATACCTGTGTTAGCTTTTAGACCACAGATTTAGCGATTCTTAGGAATTGAAACCTCGTTGCAACCAGTAGAAATATTGTGTTTCTAGCGTAGGATGAGGATTCGTTTCTAACGTTTTTAGAAGACGGCCGTGTGGTAGTCATGGTCCAAAGGAGCACGGTAGGTGAGTTGATGTGCCTCTTGCATAGTGCGTAGTTCGCTTTCAGACCATTGGATCCGTCTCTTCAGGTGGCGTTGTTAACTGTCTCCATTCCGGATTGGAATATCTTACCGAAGCGCTTGGTATTCTGCATCCAGAGAACTATATAATGTCCTTTGTGAGTCTGTAATGATGTTAGGATTTTTATTTGACCTTGCCGCTATTCCGATTGCCAAGAGGTTGGCTATAACTCCCACTTCTTTGTTCATGTATGTTGGGGGGTCACAAAAATATAGAGTATTCACCTAGGACAATTGGGGCCTCATGCGTTCGTACAACCGGGAGTGGGTGTGTGCTCTAGTCTTATAATGATGAAACTCATCTCGACTGAACTTGAACCTGCCATACCGCCCTTACTGTGTAGGATTGCCTCCATATTTTTGGTAGAGGAGAGTTTTTATGCGGGGTTGCTGGATCAGTGGAATTTCTATCATGGCCTGCAGTGATTTCATCTCAAAGGTGTGGAAGTGCCTGTTTTCTTTTCTGCTTGGTGGTGCCTGTTTAGGGATGCCTGTTTCTTTTCGAAGGGTGTATTGATGGCCACTCCCGATTTTAGTTTTACTTCCACTTTCCTTGTACTAGGAGAGTACATTTTTCTCGGATTTCTTGAAATGCTTCTTCTTTAGGACATCTGCAGCGTAAAGGCCTCTCCTCGTGATCTTCACCCGCTGTAGTCCTGCGCTTCCAGATACATTCTTTGCTCCGAATGCTGTTATTTAATCTTTCCATCAAGTAAATGGCCGTCCCCTTCTTCTAGATCCCCCTCAATATTCGTTCTGTTGTCCTGATGGTTCCCCCTTTTTAGGTCGTCTCATGGTGAAAATTGAGAGGTTGAGAACTGCTGTATATGTAGTCCTAATGATGGTGTTTTTTCCCTTTCTTTGGTGCGGTTCAGTTGGTGGTACGGCAGGCTCTGCGACATTATGGTCAAGATCAGTGGTTGGATCAGTCTTATCGTTTCTTTTCGCTTTTTCTTGATCCTTCTTGGTTGGACGTTTTCTTGTGGGGAATAACTGTTTGAAGATTTTCTGTTTTCGCGATTGGGGTTAGGAAAGTACCCGCCTGTCCTGAACCCCACCTAACATTCTTACGTGGCTATCCACTGGGAAGATATTCGTACCTATTTTAGGGCTGTTGTACTTGGTCGCTTGCAGCCATCTGTCGTTTACGAAAGCGAGCTTTCAGTGGAGACACAACCGCGGGAATATATAAAAATATTTTGAAAACCTATGTGATTAAATGCTATATTGGGCTTTCTTTAAGAAACTTTCGGCTTATAATTCCTGCCTTTCTTGATTTCCAAGGGACCGGCGTTAATCCTTTGTCCCCTGTTTTATTTAGGCAACCGGAATATTGGTACTGGCATAAGTCCCCGTGTGAACACAGCGCGGTAGGTCAGTGGGTAAGGCGTTGCGCTGCTGAGCCCAAGGCCACTGGTTCAATTTTTGACCACGGCGGTCGCATTTCTGGTAGAAGCAGAAATAAAACCGTAGCCCACGAGTAGCCCCGAGGCATAAATTACCGGAAATTCATATTTTTGATCTTCTGTTGGAAACCTTCTGTGGGGTGATGACGTAAGTTGCGGGCACGACTGGAGACCGTATCGGCCGAGCATGCTACCATGGACAGGGCATGAAACAAACTTCACTGCGCAGGTGCGGCACTTGGTGAAAACGCTTGTGATTTACTTCGTATCCGACGTTGTATCATTGTCCTCCTCTCCTAAATTCTGTTGTCGTAGAGCCATTTAACAGGTTCAGCGGAGGCCTCGAATCTTGCTGCCTGAGTCGTAGCTTCGGGGTGACAGCTGTGACATATTTCCGTGGACCACTGATGAGCACGGCTGATAGCGGGTGGCCAGGAGCCACGGGGATTCAAAAAATGAGCGTAATAACGTTATCGCGTTAAAATTGGTGATGTTCAACACTTCTAATCCTAGTTACCATGAGGGCAAGCAAAGACTCCACGTACTGTTTGTCGTAAAATATTGCATTCGCTAGAAATTTCTTAGCCGGCCGGATAGCTATATCTACTGCATGGTTAGATTTCTTCTTTCGCTTCCGCTGAGCGCATGCACGGGGAGCCCAGAGATGGGCGAGGGGAGTCTTAGATCGCCAATCTGAGGAACCAAGCAGCGGCAAGGCTGCTGGCACAGAAGCGCTTTCGTGTGCATGCATCCGGTCGTTCGCTACTCTGGTTCTTTGAATCCCACTCAGGGATTCTATTCCAGAGGGTGCGGGGTTGAGCGAAACTCGGGAGACACACGCTTTAGTGACGCCCCCTTGACATGATCGTAATATTTCATAGCGTAGTTACAACCCCTTGAAAATGCGAATCGTCCTATTTGCTGATTATAGGCGGGACGTAACTGGTCTAGGTTAGCGCACTCCATGAAGGCGCGGCTAGGGCGTGGCGGATTTTTTTTTTGCGCTATCGCGCTTCACAGTTACTCTGCAGGCTACTGGAGGTACGATAATCCAGATAGTTTATTTTATTGCGCGTTCATTTATTTCATCTCTATTTCGCTGCACATTCCAATATGTTGTTATATTAAGCGTTAGTTAAAGCTTTTTGTTTGGAATTTTTCCCGTCGGTTCCAGGCACTGCAACCACGTGAATATGACCGACTAGCACACAATGAAAGCGAGTGATGTTTACGCGCCACACTCAACTTCATTGCTGCTCTGTATTGCGCTGTACAAACAATCGGTACGCTTTATGATACAAAATTTTCTCGGGGCACTTAGGCCTGCTTACGTGCTTTTAAGGTGAAAGTATCGCGTTGCCCGTCGTTACTTTTCATGAGGCACTGCAGTTAGGTCCTTTTTCATGGTTTTGTTTCTTTGTCTTTAAGCACGAGTCACTCTGACCGGCTTCGTTTCTGCTACACTGTTTTTGCGTCAGTTTTTTCTGTTTCAATTCTTGGTGAGTTACCTCAGGAAGATGACTTGCTCAAGCCACGGCCTCCGTAGAATGACCTACAACATTCTCCCCTTTGCTTTCCGAGGTTTACTTTACTTCCAACCATTATTTCTGTCTTAATTCTATAAGGGCATCATTTTTCCTTTCTGATTCGCTACATGCATAGTGAGGTACTCTGTTCTGGTTGTCTTGGTGCCATAGGTAGCTTAAGAGGGCTCAATGTTAGTCAACCACTCTTGACATGTCGTAGACACTCGAGTCACGGCCCGGGAGTTAAAAAGAAGGTCCCCTTCCCCGCAGTAGTCCCAGTAGTCCAAGGGGTGCTGGCTACCACCCCCTAGCACTGGAAACCAAATCACCTTAACATAAATACCCGAGACATTCAAAGTGAAACCGCCCGGCCGGGAGCATAGTGGTCATTGCACCAGATGCTATTCTGGGGGTCGTTGGTTCGGATTCCAGCCGGCAG
The DNA here is from genome assembly GCA_013339765.2 of Haemaphysalis longicornis. NCBI lineage: Eukaryota > Metazoa > Arthropoda > Arachnida > Ixodida > Ixodidae > Haemaphysalis > Haemaphysalis longicornis. The sequence continues at coordinate 123,323,455 of CM023452.1, read as the reverse complement.
GCATTTTTGCCCACTTTCTTGATTTGATGTGATTGACTGGGCTTTAATCGGCAGACGCAACGCAGGCTGCCCATTTGAATCTGAATTCCATTTCTTCAAAACGCATCGCCTCGTCAATTCGGCATTAAGCTAAATGCAGGGTTGTTAACAAAGCACACCCGAAAGAAAGACTGCATGGGCTGCAGTCCTACAAATCAAGAGTCAATGCAAAGCAGTCCCCAACCACTGCTGATCTGCAATTCCACAGAACCAAATCCAACATAGCTGCCCATAAGGTAAATTCGAAGATAAGTGGAACAATATGTTCACCTTTCACTCAATTAATTCATTGATTGTAGGGTTTAACGCACCGAAACAATGCAGGCGATGAGGCGCACCGTAGTGGAAGGGCTCCGGATTATTTTTACCACCTGGGGATCTTTAACGTGCGCCAAAATCTCGTACACACGGGTGTTTTTGCTTTTCGCCTCCATCAGAAAAGCGACCGCCCCGTCCGGGAATCGAACCCGCGGCCTTGTGCTCAGCAGCACAACGTCTTAGCCACTGAGCCACCGCGGCGGGTTTCTCCGCTTTCTTTCGGTCTTTTCAAATTCTTCATCTGTTTCAATGACCTACCACATTCTCCCTTTCGCTTTCCGCTGCGCGGGTTATCTCCAAGACATAGTCGTATTTTCTCCCGACTTTGACACTCATTTGAGGCGCCTGGAAATGACTTGGAGTGACAATTCCAGATTATAACTCAACATCACGAAGTGCTACTTTGCGGTTGTGTTGTGACACAGCCATCCCATCTGTTGTGTTGTGACACATTTTTCACTTCAGGCCGTGCAAAATGGTGTCCATCATCATCTCGAACGTGGCAGGAGCGTTGCGCAGGCCACCGGTCATAACATTGAATTTATACAAGCCGTCAGGAGTCATGAACGCAGTTTTTGCGCGATGGCCTCCGCCATGGTAACCTGTAAATATCCAGACCGCAGATCAAAGCAGAATAAAACTCGGCGCCTTGTAAACTGTCAAGGGCATCGTCGAGCCGTGGTAAATGATAGACATCCTTCCTCGTGATGCTGCTCAGACGGCGATAATCTACACAAAAGCGGTAGGAACCGTCCTTTTTTGTTGAAAGGACAACGGGAGACGCCCAGGGACTGTTGGAGGGCCGAATTACACCACGCTTGAGCATATCGTTCACTTCTCCGTCAATAGTGCTGCGCTCCTTCGGTGACACACACTACGGTCGTTGGCGCAGCGGTGCATGCGAGCCGGTGTCATTGTAATGAGCAACTGCAGATGCTCGGACCAGCGGTGCTTTTGCGCTGTCAAAAGTAGAGCGGAACCGATAGAGCAGGGCGAGGAGCCTCACTCATTGGTCTTATTTGAGGGCAGGATCGATCGATGCGCCAATGTCAAGAGGGGACAGGTCTGGTGCTGACAGGGCAGGACTGAGTCCAGCTACTGGAACCCATGAGGGAAAGTCATCTGGTACAGTGGTGACAAGCTGTGGCCCAACATCTTCGACGCAGCCAAGGACCTCACCGTATAGGAGACGAAGGGGCTCCGAGGACTCGTTATTGACTACTATGGCGCTCGTTCCAGCACGAACTGTCAGTAGGGCGAATGGAAGGGACAGCGATTTTCGGTGAAGAAATAAGGGAGACGGCGTAAGAAGAACAGGTACGTCGGGAATGGAAGAGCAGCAGAGCGGTACTAGAGCAGCCGAGAGGGCAGGAAGGTCCGTGTCGTGAGCCACGGTGAGCTTTGCAGTGGCACCGGACTGAAGGTCGTCATAAGGCACGTCCAAGGGAGAATGACATTCTACTTGTGCACGAGCACAGTTGATTATTGCGTGATGGGGAGACAAAAAGTTCCAGCCTAAAATGACATCATAGGAGCAGGATGGCAGCACGAGGAACTCGACGGAGTACCCGACATTCTAGATCGTACGCGCGCCTTGTGGACTGCCAAAGGTTTTACACGTTGCACAGTTGCGGTGCCTAACGAAAATTTATTATTCCAACCAGCAATACTAGGCATGCCAATAATGTAAACTTTAACCTGCCGATAACTCGTAATGCCTACGGCGAACGATTAATCCAAAACTTTGGTCCCAAAATCTGGAACAGTGTACCCCGTGAAATAAAGATCGCTAACAATTTTATTTTTTCCATAAAAAGGTTCTATCGTTCGAAGCTAGGCTGAAGAAACATATATATAAATAGCAAGAAGGCATCGTGGGCAGGCACCAGGTTGGTGCATGAAAATATATTTCTGGAAAGTTTTATGTTAACTTTCAATTGTATGGTTCCGATCTCTTAAGCGGCTATTCCTGCCGAAATGCATCGAGGTTTCTGTGGCTGTGTACTCTGTTTTGTGGCTCTTAGGTCTGTACATGTCGCTGTGTATCTGTGTCTAGATAGACGCTGAATGTATTTATTTTGAAAAAAAGAGTACTGTAAAGACACTGTTTTTAAACAATCCACCTCGAGTGTAAGATTCATATGTGTAAAAGTGTATATTTTGTTTTCACTGTATTGATTGATATTGATGTTTATTTTCTTCTCTCGCGGCTTATGAGTGCCTGTGCGTCCTGAATTTACACACTCTGCGTACACTAAGTATTGCACTTGTTTCGCCAAATTGTTAATTAAGTTTGTTTTCCCTGCTGTCTATCTTTATCTGGGCCTCAACTAGCTTCGGCCATTGGCCCAACATCTCGTTGCATATTTGTCATGCGCAAAATTATCTAATAAATATGAAATGAAATGAAATGAAAATTGCGGCAGCAGCGTTGTAACCTTTCTTAGCGAGCGGCAAATATCGGCTGTAATGACGGAGGCCGCTGCCCCTGTGTCGACTAGTGCGACTGTACATGCACCCTCAACAGATACGTCGAGAACAATTACAGGCATTTATAGCTGGAAAGTCGCTCAGCTCTTGCCTGCTGAACTGCTGTGGCTAGTTTTCCAGTTGAGTTATGCTTGATCGACGTCGGATAGGCAATTGTGAGCGGCGACGCGGGGAGGGGGAATGGCGCCTGTCGGCGACACGACGGCTGAAATCGTTGTTATCGGAGGCAGGGAACGGCATCCTGGGTGGTACGTCAGTCATTAGCTGCGAAGCCCGTGTGGAGAGCCAAAAGTGTGGTTTCAAACGTCATCATTTATCGTGGGTACGCGGCGGTGGCAGTAACGGGCCACATGGCCTGGAAGTCGGCAGGCAAAACAGATGGGGCGATTATGAGCCTTCCGCCACGGATTCCCCGGGGGTGGATTCCTGCGTACCGCAGAGCGTGGCGGGGTTAGCGGCACGGCCCGAAAAGAGGTCCCAGCTGGCTGTACTGCTCTCTATAGCTTCGGCATACGTGAGTGGTGCCAATTACGGAGTGAGTGGCAGTGACTCAGCCACCTGTTCTTTCATCATGTGGCAAAGCTATGGAAGCGTCGGCGAGACAACGGAAGGAGTAACTTCGGTAGCCTGCGGAGGCACTCCGTACCGTGGAGACGGGACGGGAACAGACGGTGGCATCGTTGATCCAGGTTCCAGGGTAATAATTGACACTTACTGAGCGACGTCTCAGCGAACAAACTATTGAAGCTGCCTCATCAAGAATGCGTAGGCCCCCGCCTCTGTCAAGCTCGACAGGGGTTGTCCCTAGACATAGGAGCCCCGAGTAAGCGCCCTCTGCCTTTGGAGTTCTTCGTAGCTTCGGCCCTGGGTGATGATGTCACGAATGGCTCTCAGATCTTTCGCTAACAGCATCCGAAAAGCACCATTATCTATTCCTTTCATCAGGTGCTTAACTTTCTCCGGTTTCGTCATAGCTGAATCCTCACGGTAGCATAGGTCGACAACATCCCTGATATAACTTGTGAAGGTCTCTCGAGGACGCTGTGCTCGTGTGCGGAGACACTGCTCAGCCCGAAGCTTCCGCACGGCGAGACGGCCGAAGACCTCGAAAATACGGTTCTTGAATTCAGCCCAGGTAGCCATGGTGGCTGAGTTGTTGTGGCACACTTTTTAGCAAGGTGGTCCAAATGAAGCTCAACGTCATTAACCTTCATGCGATCGTCCCATCTGTTGTGTGTGCTCACTCGTTCGTACTGCGTTAGCCACTCCTCCACATTCTCGTCATCTGTTGCATCGAAGTTAGGGGGGTCTCGCTGGCTCAGCGCACCCGAACACACAAATGGGCTGCGGTGAGGATGGTGCCATGTCTCGATCGGTGTTCAGCTACATCACGGGCTGTAGCCGTCTGCTTCGTAACTCCAGTACGTGGTATCAGAGTCTTGTGATGCGATGGTAGGGTCACGCTGGGAATAAATCCGCCAACTCCACCAAACTGAAGCGTGGTATATTGGACCACTAACGAGCAGTTAGAGGTGCGAAGAAGCCGAGGCTCTTGGTACAAAGCAAGCTATGTCTGCCGCAATCATCCATGGGCCCGTGCGCCAAGCGCTGCTTCTGCCTTCTCGTCGTCGGGCGTGTACTAAGCCGAAAATGTGGCAGATGTGGGAAAATGGGGTAGGTCCAATATATATTTTTGAAAGAAAGAAATAAATAAAGAAAGAAAGAAAGAAAGAAAGAAAGGAAGGAAGAAAGGGGAGAAAATGCCTGGCGGGTGGGATTTGAACCCACTACTTTCAGTATACGCGTCTGGTGCGATGACCACTTCGCTCCCGGCGGGCTACATTTCCTTCCCCTTTCTTGCGTATTTATCTTCAGGTAATTTCTTCTTGTGCTAGAAGGAGGTACGCAGCGCCAGTCCGACAGCTCGGGGTGAAAGGGACCTTCTTTTTAACCTCAGTGCCGTGACTTCAGTGTCTACGACATTTCGCTAGCGGTCGACAATGATCAATCATCTGAAGCTACCTATGGGACGAAGACTGCCAGAACAGAGAGCCTTGCTATGCATATAGAGAATTACAATGGGAAATGAGGGGCTTATTGAATGAAGACAAAAAATGCAGGTAGTCAAAAAACCAAGGTACCCAAAGGGGAACATGTGGTAGGTGTGACATATATTTCTTTGAAAGAAAGTTGAGAAAAAATGACCGCGGGGTAGGATCCGATCTCGCGGGATCCGAACCGGATCTGCAAAATCATGTGGATGGATGTCGAGTTTAATAATTAATGCCAGAATTTCAATATAACTGAAAAAGCTAATACAAGACAAGAACGCAGTAATGCAATAACACAATAATACAATAATAAATAAGCGAACGGCCTCATATCGCGCATAGTTTTCTTTTCCCAAAAGTTGCAAGGAAGAGAGGTATGGATTGAAGGCGGATTGAAGAGATGTAGGAAATTAATTAACCTAGGCTCCTACGGGTTATGCCTGGTAACAGAAATCCCCTTGCGATGTCGAAACAAGAAGTTTACATGTATACATCGTGTGTGATTAGAGGGCGGAGGGGAAGGTCAAGTGGTGCGGATGAAAGGCCGACACCTGCAGACAAAAAAAAAACGGATCCAACAGGAACCGAATGTTTAAACCTGAGAGCTTGGCACTTCTCTAGTGACGTGAGGAAACTGAAGGCAGTTGCTTCAGGAGGTGAACTTAGTTTCTATACAGCGGATGAATGTCGCCCAAATGTCGCCCATGTTTAATGTCGCCCAAACGGACCCACGACCAACCTCGACGATGCGCACACAATTCATAACCCCTGTCCCGTAAGACCTAACACGATGACATGCACTGGCATCGAGGCATACCGACATTACAAGACCCGCTATTCACACAATGACGCTGACAACTAAGACGCTCAGCGGCTCTCCGTGAAAACGCACATGTCGTGATACTAGGTACCGATTGACCAGAAACTCGATAGTGTTTCCATCGCCATCGTAGGTTGTCCGCAGTTCTTCAGAGGGCTTAAAGACAAATTGTGAAGTCGATCGAGGTCGGGGTCGTCTGGGCAGATTCCTGTCACAAGAAATAAAAATAGGACGTGCTCCCGAGTGGTGGCAGGGAGAGAGAGAAAATAAAGTTTCTTTATTGAGAAGAAAAATAAAATAAGAGAGTCTTCGGGGTAGCTTCCCTACTCCAGGACGGCTAGAGCTCGGGCCGCGCCCACAGACCTCCCGACCAGCTGACGCTGATCCCCGAGGGAAGAGCTGTCAAAGTCTCTCTCCCGAAGATCATAGGTGGGATAGAGATTGGGTTGGGGAAGCGGGGCTTGGCCGCAGCCTCCTACAATATGATGGAGTGTCCCAGGGACCTCGCAGAAGCGGCACTCCGAGGGGAAGGAGGTAGGAGCGAAAACGTGATTTCTGTTGGGGTGGGGGAAGTGTTCGTTTGATGGGCACTCAGGAGTCGGTACAGCTCTCTGGGGAGTTGTTTGTGCGCTGGAGGTTAATGCTGTCGCTATATTCGGTAGTGTTGTGGGATTTCTTGGTAGGTCACTATCGGGTGCACGCGCTCAGGCTCATTTCCTGCCACAGCGGCTCGGCGGGATAGCTCTCGAGCCAGGAGATGGGCGGTCTTGTTGGTCGGAACGTCGAGATGAGCGGAGGCCCAGATCATCTTCATGGAAGGGTTTGGGGGGGCGTTTGCAAGAATATTGTGGGTTGTACGTTGAATTCTTCCATTTCGTGAAATTTCGGCACGCCTGCTGCGAGTCGCTGTTGAAGACAGTAGCGGTGGTTTTACTTCCGGCCAGGGCGATGGCCGCTTCCTCCGCTTTAGGTCGGTTGTGGTGTGGTATAGTCAGACTGGTATTGTTTCGTCATGAGTACAATGGCGGTAGAAAAAATTCCCCGCATTTCCCCGAGGGGAAGAATGTGAAAGTGCGAATGCACGAGTTGAATTTGAGCGGTTCGGTAATGTTCGCGAAAGAGAGATCACACACACACACACAACTACAAAGAAAGAAAGATGCATTTATTCACAGACACCTATTTGTGTTGTCGTTGTACTTGATTGCTAGAGCGGATCTCAGCTTTGAAATTTCGTGTCAGTACTCCTTTAAGCAGGTGCATTAGCCCTTCTCACGCCCGATTCTTGTCCAATCCCCCACGTGGGTATGTGCCATGTCAGCGGCCAGGCAGCGCGCGCCCATCTCCCCCCGTTGCCAATGAAGACGAGGAGATTCCTGGCCAATCCCCCACGTGGGTATGTGCTATGTCAGCGGCCAGGCTGCGCGCGCCCATCTCCACGTGCGCGGACATCGCCGGTGGACGCAGGTTCAGGGTCGCTTAGGAAGTGCATTGCACTTAAAAGTTGTAAAGCATACGAGGTTGCGTGAGGTTTATTAAATACGCATCAATCAACGGTACCCTCAGCATGCACTCTTGCTTATGCGATGTCTACGCTATATTAATTCAAGTGCTGCATCGCGTAGGGATAAATGACAAGGATTGCACCATGCTCAGGTAGTCTTCTCACGGTATGAGGGCAGACAAATCTGGAGGCATTCCATGTGCGGTTTACGTGTGGGCTAAAAGAAGGACACATTGGCTTCGACGCACCGGCCTGTGTCAACGCAAGTTCAGTCTCAGAGAGAGGAGCACCCCCTTATCGCTCTAAATGCCACCCACAGGTTAGAAAGTAAATTGTAATGCCGCTAAGGGATGAGTGGGCTGGGGTTTAAACTAAGCTGAATGTTTTTTTGGAGTGGCCACTGCAAAAAATTATGTTTAAAGGGTTTTGACATTTTTTCGTTTAGAGAGTCAAGATATCCTCCTGTATGTTCGGGATAACCGCTTCGGATGACATCCGGGCTATCACCAGGGCAATAAAGACTTGCTCCACGTGGTTTTTTCTCTGGAGAGTGGTATTTTTAAGTAGTTTCGAAACTGTAGTGACAGGCGCCATGAACTGCTTCATGCGGGGATAATTCTCTTGGTTCGCCTGCACTCTCCTACATATTTTCTAAGAATCACATCTACCGTATGGTTCTAGCCCATTTTGCTCCTTCCTGCATCTGCGGATGCATATTGCTTGGAAAATGCTGCACCCTAATCTTATCTCTCATGGCTGTGGGCAATAACCGACGTATCCTCATGTAGTTCTAGGCTTGACAGGATCGAATAGTGGAGTTTTTACACTGTTTAAAACGCGGTTTTTAATCTTCCTAATGAGCCCAAAAGAGCTCTCACGCCACTTCCTTTAATGCTGCTCAAGAAGTTTTCCTTGAAAGAGCCGGTGGGCCGATTTGATACCGCTGGGGCACTTTTACAGGTAACCCATTCAGGGGTAGACCAAAAGGCAGACCAAGAAACCTCAAAAGCGTAAACTAGCCAAAGCGTGTTCACATCATTTAGTCTCACTGCTTGCTGGTAAATTGCCGTAGCTCGTTTACGATCTGCTGTGGCGTATGCACACTCGGACAAAGTTGGTACCATACACCTAAAATGATGTTTGGTACTGAAGCGATGAGTGTTCCGTGTAGGCCGAACTGGACGGTTGGATTTTGTGGGTTTATTGTGGCTTGTGGTCAGCAGAACATCGGTCTTTTCAGGCGCACAGCTGTGACGGTATTGCTTGATGTGTGCGTTTACGGTATAGGAAAGTAGCTGAAAGCGATTTTATTTGTAACCTCATGGAGTGGTGAGTGAACTATGTGTCTTTCCCAACTTCTCCTTATTTTGACATACAAATGATATTAGTTAACTTCGACCGTATTTTGTGGGTACACAAGGAACATCTAAACCCCAGGTTCCTTCGTCATCATAGTATATAGGAAAGAACAGACACAAAGGATAAATGCAGGAGATAATAAAAAGAACACCATTTCAGCATAAGCTCCGATGAGCTCCTCAACCGCTATGGCATTACCCAACGGAACAACACTTACCAGCGATCGCGACGTCTTGTTGCGGCACGTGGCAACGCCCCCAGTAGCAGCATGTCCTTTCAGCAATTGGAAGCTTTTAATTTTGTATTGAAAACTAATATGATGTTGTTAAGTGGCCTCGTAGTTCCTAAATAACCTATGAAGCACAAAGGAGCAATGACTCGTCAGGTCTCTTCTTGGTGTTGCTGAAGTACCACTACTGTTTTAGTCCTTTGCGAAAAAAACCATGGTTTTTCCAAAGTGTGCCAAAAAAATTTTATTGTTCATAAAAAAGGCCTCTCGGACGTTGTATCAACTACAAGCCACGCGGGGCAGCAATGCAAATTCGAAGAAGTTTAGAGGCTATGCACATAAGGAATCCTCGGTGCTGACCAGAGGGGCCTTGAACCCTGACAGTTTTACACTCCTTGTAGAGACGAAACATGCCTAAATCATACCAACATGCTGTTGACATGCCATTGCATACTACTCCAAGGAGATAGATACGTTCCCAAATTATTTAAACATTCATTTATTTGAAGCATCATGGCTACAGGGTTGCCTCAAAATACTAGAAAAATGCTCTCTTCTCTAGGTGTAACCAATGCTCGAAATAATTTTGCCTGCCTATTTCGGCTGTAACAAATGCTTTCATTTCTGCTCATGCAAGCGTATCTTTATGCTGATTTATTACTATTGTCTTCACCTGTAACTGGCTCTCCTAAAAATCACCTGAAATAGTTTCTGGCAAACAAAAGCTAATAATAACCACATTTTATTACCTAACGTGGATCAAAACGTCCTTCGGAGGTATGCTACCCAAATCGAAGCAAATACAGGAGCCCACAGTACATAATATTAACGCGTACCCAACGTACGTTGCTGCTCGTACAAGCAAAAAATGTGAGGGGAACCTTTCCTAAAGTTGTCTCAACGTTGAAAAAATTGCGAGGATCCTAATACGAACATTTCTTGTGTATGTGAAGCGAATGTGTGATCAGCGCATTTATACTATCTGGAATCATATGGCATTATGTGAGACGCAAGTAAATTGTTGTTGTATTATTCTAAATAAACCTGTGGTATACACACTACACATATCTAGAGGTATTTCCTTTCGCCAAATACTTCATTTTATCAAGGGCAGCAAAATCCAGAAAATTGCCGTGCGTTATCCCCCTCATATTGCAGCCCTGAGATAGACTCCTAAGCTCCAACATCAACGTTTCCTCAATTCTTAAACCCTTCGGCGGAGGTTATGGCGGAAACGTCCTTCACTCTCGCAGCAAGTCAATTCCCGTGACTTCCTATCTACCTGAACTGACAACTCTTATCGATGTCCCGTCTATGTGTATGACACCTCAATAGAAATATTTGATGGGTTGCTCTCCTCCGATAGAGTCAGTGGTGCAGTAAACGGCCAATGGTGTTTTAGCAAAGAAACTTTACATGGATGTCGCTAATATTTCTTGGGTACTCTATGCACTTTTCCTGGGAAAGCAACAAACGTCCAAAAAAAAGTAACTGTTTAGTCTCGCTTCTTGCACTGAAGCGTCCAGTTGGAGCCCCTAGATGTATGTCTAAAGGTGAACCCCGAGGGTGACACCGAAAACAATCTAGTTGGGGACTCGGCACAACTGGCAGCCATTCAACTCTCTCCAAAGTTGAGTAAGGGGATAAAACATACGGCCAACCTAATAATTATCTAGAACTATAGCATAAATGTGAAGTTATTTAGCTAACCGAAAAAGGTGTACCTACGTGTAAGGCAATAAATTTCATAATTACGGTTGATCATAACGTACAATAGAATACCACTTTGCCCTTTTTCATACGAAACTACGATGGGAAGTTTCAGCCCGGACTGCTTTACTTTCTCCGATTTGAGGCAGCAATCCACCCCTTTAAACGCCTAAGCCGCCGTAGTTCAAGAAAATAAATTCGGTACGCGGCAGAAAGTATTTGATGTGGCAGGCGAGAAAATAACTAATGTTTCACAAATAGTAAATGCGCATCAACGCTCGCCCGCCTTACTATGCCAGCAATGAAAGATTATACTGACGCCACCATCACATATGCGCATATTCATGTCGTATGAAGGTTTAGCCAAACAGAAAACAACACGACTATGACAGAAGTTATTCTTTCTGGGAGCATGTTGGATGACGCATTAATAGGTTGTATTCATTGCAACTGATCTTACACAATAATATCAGCATTGGCTAGTAGACGAAATTTCCGCAAAAGTAGCGCGGCGGCAGTCCATTCACCAAACGTTATTGTCGGTTTATGGATACAGCATACTATTCGATAAAAACTTCAAGTAGCGGATGTTCGCCATAGTAATAAACACATGCGATAGTGATTTAACATGTGCAGATGCCCTGAAGCAGTATATGCCAGCTTAGAAGGAACATGCAGCTCATGATTATTCTGCAAACTTTACTCTACCTCACTGTGAGTATCTTGAATCCCAGAAACCCTACGCGTGTTGTTCGCGTTATGTATTCAGACAACTGACGCTGCACTCCGAATAAATGGTCGTGCTCTTGTTTGGATTACCATGACCACTTCCTCTAGTTAATACAACGTCTTCGCTGTTGTGCAGCGTCTGTTTACAAAAAGTTTTGTTCAGAGTATGGTCCTACCAAATAACGAATTCAAAGATTGTAGTACGTTATTTGCCATCTTCACCTTGTGTAAAAGCAATCCGCATAAGAAACAGCTGTCGGGCTTCCGATATGAGCAATGTTTTCGCACCCATTATTAAGAATACGTTCCGTGATACGTTGAAAGAAGGTGATTTCTGAGCAAACCTCCAGACGAATGGTTGAGCCAGCTGTTTTATAATAAAGAGGTACGTGGCTGGATTTTTATGGCATGGGTTACGTTGTTTCGTAATTATTTGTTCCCTATTTATATGTGGCGCTTCTTTGCCCCAAAGCAGAAAAAGGTAGACCACACTGAACAAACATATTGCGATGGCACCTTAAATATTGTAATTTATTGCATCCACAAATGGCATGACTCGCCCTGCTCACTCACTCACTCACTCACTCACTCACTCACTCACTCACTCAACTCACTCACTCACTCACTCACTCGCTCACTCGCTCACACTCGCTCACTCGCTCACTCGCTCACTCACTCACTACTCACTCACTCACTCACTCACTCACTCACTCACTCACTCACTCACTCACTCACTCACTCACTCACTCACTCACTCACTCACTTTCTCAATCAGTCATTTAGAGGTATAATTGCTTATCCAAGAAAGTGGCTGAACTCCACTTGGGAGATTTCGTTACAAACACTTTTATTGCACAAAGACAAATATGAGAACACTTACGGCAGCAGCTCTTGCACCTATTATTTTCCACCGTGCAGTTTACCGAGCAGCCCTACAAGTATTCTATGGCGATAAAAAAATAAATAATACGAATTAACTAACCATAATTCAAGACTGACACCATGTGGAGCGAGAGCTGCTGGGTACGAATCTTCGAATATGATAATTGTTTAAGCACAGTATTTCATACTGGCCCCATTAGGAAGTCGTTCGAAAATGAAGCCGGAAGTTCTCCGACTTGTGCAAACGGCCTGGTTCCGCCGTTGAGCACCGGCGTAAACGACGTGATCGTCGGAATACAGAATCCTAACATAATGCAGCTACCACTTTCGCTTTTGCCTAATAGTAAATAGGCGTAATACTTCCGTGGACATAGTTACTTAGTACAAGAAAATGGGCGTATTTCGAGTGCCCCTCTTACATCCTGTATCGGAACTTGCGGGCTGCTTGAAATCCTTATTTCGTCCTGTTGCAGACAGTACGCACCACAGAATTTGAACTCAGAAATCAGCCTTGATGACCTCTGCAAAGCAAACACACCATGCCTAATGCTTGAAATTCCAGACTCAGAATCCGAGAGGCCTCTGTTCCATTCTAGGAAACCAGAGAACTGGCAGAAACATTTTTTTTCAGGTAACAAGTAAAACCGCGTGCCTCGTGACACCATTGACGGACGCACGACTGTGGACTCACGGTTATGCACGCCCGTTACAGTCACAAGCCTGGAAAAAGTACACTGGGCCGTCTACGTGATTGCACTATGAGAGAAACGGCAGCTGTGGCGACCAAGAATCAATACCATGATCCCGTGCTCAGTAGCCCACCACCTATAAATCTGAGGCGATGGGCTCTTATTGCGGGTACCATTGAGTCGCTACCGGCACAGTGAGAAATTAGAACGACCGGCTTTCATAATAAAGGTGCCATGATGGAAGCTGTAGGTGTTTCTGCTATAAGATCTTTTCAGCCCTGGCTGCTGGTTTTTCAGCTATTTGCTTTCTCGATCCTTGGTTAGCCTTGCATGAAAAGACGCGTTACCCACGCGGAATTTCATTTTATGCGAGATAAATTTTCCCAATGTATGTCTCTGAGCCACATTTCATTCGCAAGCATAGGGTTGTTCTGTGAGCAAGCGTTTGAATCCGGTTATTGGGAATGTTCTCATTTCGACGGTGGTCTCACTATAAAACTATTGTTAGGTTTTGCTGAATCGTCTGACCCATTTATGTGTAATTTAAGCCGGTGTGCACTGGACATGGTAGTTTTTTTGTCACTGGCATCCAGGCTTATCGGAACCTCGTTTGGCCTAACAATTATCTGCGTTAAGAACGTGCAAAGCAATGTACAAACATTCCTTTTCTATTTTTCTGACGAAAACATCTTCAAACGACGTATTGAAAACAGCGGGAGAAATTAAATTGTGTACTTTTTGTCATCGGCAATGGCTTTCAATTGCAGTATTGTACATCTATTCTGAAGGCCGTTTATTGTACCAGTACTAGAAAGAGAGTTGACTGCTTCGGAAATGAACGTTGTGCTAGAGAACCGAATCTTAGGAAGAGCAAGATACACCTCATTTCTTCAAGCGAGTTTTATTTCTCAGGAATATTAGTAGCTTGTGCTTAGTAACCAGCTCAGTAGACTACCCATTGGTCTTTCTGCACAGTAACAATGGTGCAAAATGTGCATTATACTTTCCCCGTAACCATGTATGTCAAAAAGAAAGAATAATATAACCTTAAAGAAACACAACAAATAAAAAAGACGAAAAGCATTTACGGCATCTTCAGCTGTAGGCGGTACCATCCATGAAACAAGAAACCTTTCCGCCGGTAATGCAGTTCAGGAAAGGGCATTCTGGCTCCTCTGAAAACAGTAACATCAAGATCGACAAAGCAGCGTAGAGCTGCACTTCCTTGTATCATTTGGAGTTTATTTATTGGCTCGGCACAAAAATTACTTAAAGTAACGATTTCATGTAATTATTTGCAATTAAACCATGAAGTTGTACAAAGCAGCCCCACTTTTGGTAGCTGTTTCAGAAAAAGGTGTTTAGGCTGTCCGTACGTTTCAATATTATGCAAATTCTCCAGAAGATAAGCTTAGACACAATGGTCTAAAATTTATCTCGACAACGGACGTTTTTCACTAGATGACATCAAAAAGAAGATTCTAAACTGAAATGCAACTGAATCCCTTTTCAATGCGAATAAAGAGTGTCAAGCCTGGTATATCCCTGCCCCATTTTCAAAAAGCAAACATAACTTGGTTTTTGAGGCGAAGGCCTACACGGTGTTGCGGAAATTATACCAGCACTAGAAGCGAATGAGGATTTCAACCGCCTGGTCATCATAGTTTGCGGTGGACTAAATTTCTTTTCCGGATTCTACATCGTAATCGTGGCCTTCAGCTCGGCGTTTACAGTTCATACCAAGCCTTGTGGATGTTTCTAAGGAAGATGTATATTTGCTCATAATATTTATCCAGTACCATTGGAACGAGGTTCCAAAATTTTTATAGAAAAGAAGACGTTTTGTTTGTCTGGGCAGTGAACAAGCGAAAATCTTTAGCGTACATGTTATTTAAATACTGTATTTAACAAACAAATATTTGGATATCGACCATGTTATGCAGATTTGTGCCCTTAACGACCGTTAGAATTTTAACCCCATCGCGGATGGAAGTTTAAGTCGATAACGAGCAGAGGGCTCCTTAAAAGCACCTGCAGTTGCTTTTTCCATGTCTTTAGAGCCGATAATTTTTATGGTATATAGTTTTTAAGCTGAAATCCTATACTTTGCTAATTCGATCAGGAGGCTGTATTTTTCTGTAAAGTCAACAGCCGAGATAAAGCATGTAGTACCTAGTGATAGCTTGTTTCTGAGAGTTTTGAATTGTGCGTGAGTGAGGGCTGTATTCCTCAATTCGCAATATACAAGACATTCTTTATGGTACTTTTTCTCAAGACTCT
Source organism: Haemaphysalis longicornis (assembly GCA_013339765.2). Classification (NCBI taxonomy): domain Eukaryota; kingdom Metazoa; phylum Arthropoda; class Arachnida; order Ixodida; family Ixodidae; genus Haemaphysalis; species Haemaphysalis longicornis. The sequence goes on along the minus strand of CM023452.1, from coordinate 123,308,355 downwards.
CAGCCGTTCAGCGTTCAGCGCAGTTTGAGGGTTTCCGTCCTTTTAGGGGCGGAGCTCCTTAGGGCGTGGGTCGGTCCATCCTCGACGTATGTATGTAGCCACCTCTAGTTTAGTTCTTGGATTATTTACTAGATGGCGTGGCTACCTCTAGTTTAGTTCTTGGATTGTTTACTAGATGGCGGTACTTGTATATGATGGAAAGATGCGCTTGGATTGTTTACTAGATGGCGTGGCTACCTCTAGTTTAGTTCTTGGATTGCTTACTAGATGGCGGGGAGCGTTGTAATAAAATCCGTTTGCTGTTGGCGCGCGCTCGTAGTCGCCCGATGGATAAGGCTGCAGATGAGCGAGCCCGCGAGGCAGAAGCGCTCCGTGAAGCTGCGCGACGCCGCCGCCAAGATCCTGCCGTACGAGAGCGGGAAGCCGGAAGCGTGTCCGTCTGGCTGCGCGACGACGCCGCCAAGATCCCAGCGTTCGAGAACGAGAGGCCCAAGCGTCACGGCAACGGCGCGAGGACCCTGCCGTACGCGAAGCGGCACGGCTGCGGCGCGAAGAGGATCTCCAAAACGTCAGAGAACGGGAAGCGGCGAGAAAGCGCGCGTATCGGCAGGCAGACCCCGATGCAGTGAGAGCTCATGAGGCGTGTGCAAAACGCATCAGGCGAGCTCAGCCCAAAGGTGCCGACGCGCGGTTTTTAAGCAAGACTTTCTAGACGTTACGTTCGGACACAGATGTGTGGGCGAACTTTCACTGAAGAGTCGCGGTTTTACCGATGATTTCCCCTCAGGAGCTTCGCCCACTCATCATCATTCACCCCGTGGATATGCTGTGAATTTTTTTTAGTGTGCGTGATCAGGAAGCAGCTTCATACGAAACTTCAAATGCGCTAAAAGATTATTCCTCGGTACCGTTCGTACTGTTTATGTTACAGAAATTGGGCTACCACTCTCGTGCATTTTGTCATAAAATAAAAAGTGAATGCTTGTGCTATAAAATAAAAGAGTCTTTCTTTGAATATTCACCATCCAACGACACCCTTTCCAGGAAAGAGGCAGTGACGGAGTGATGGTGGCAGACAAACACTTTTCCAAGCCCTGTTTCTACCACCCATTGATATAAAGACTTTTTTCAAACCTGTACACTTTGTGCAAAAGCAGAGCAGATATACAGCACATGATACGGTCCTGCGATGAGCTCCAAAAATACGGCCGTACATAATAGCAAGTCTGATAAGAATACACCTAAAATATTGAAAATTAGGCTTGTGGATTAATGGTTTACTGTGATGCTGAGCTCTGAAAAGTAGCCACAACTCACACCAGTCCAGATGTAAGAAGCTGCCACAAGGATACAAGCAATTTTTTTGGTGACGTGCAAAGGAAGTTGAATATCTAAGTCGTCTACCTGTCAGAGCCCATCTGGGGCATCAAGCCCCCTCTCTCTCTCTCTCTCTCTCTCTCTCTCTCCGTTTATACACCCTCATACGAGAGCGGAGTTGCGCGACCGTGGTACGTGTTGAGATTAATTTTTGTGCGGGAAATCATCTCTTAAGCATCTCGGAACCGCCATGAAACCAACAGCATGGCGTCTGCTCTGCCAAGACTCTCCCGTGCTGAAAAGAAACCGCTGCAAACGCGAGACATGCTCGAGAAAACGCGAAATATTTCTGGTTTGAGAGAAAATATGAAGGAATTTTAATTTCTAGAATTCGTCAGTATTTGTGTTTCAAAAAGGTATAATTCTTATTACTAATAAAATTTCGCGGAAAGCCACCTAGATTTCATTATTTGATACCATGCAGACTTCTGTAATTTCTTTTTGAGTAAACATATCTAGTGCAGTAAGATGGTGCATGATGTTTTCGGCGATTCTGGTAAGGAGGTTCGTGGTATACAAAAATGTTCATGACCATTATTTAAGGAATCATGAAACGTGGACAGTGACGTAGCATTCTGATCGTGTTAGTGTCCACATCACTGCTTCTGGATATAGGGAAATGTGCTTTTAAAAAATTTCTATACTGTAACGAATATTAAAGAAGTCTCAGGCTAGCATGCAGTGCGGAAACCAGCTTGAAACTGCTTACAGTATTCTTTCACGCTGTCTGAAAGAAAATTGCAGTATTAGTTCGAAAATATTTCTTAGCGAAAATACGTAGATTGCCGTCATAGCTCAAAGAACAGATAATAAAGAATGTGTGACCGACGGGAGGTGAAAAACTTCTGTGTCATCTTTGCACCCCGTGTGGACAAACAAACGTGCCTCGAAGTATATATTTTAGCACGAAAGCATAACAAACGCGACTATGTGAATATCCGGTACCCTCCTGAACGTGCGATGGTACAACTACAGCGAAATCGAATGCATTTAAAATGTGGTGTAGGGTTATCTGGTATGACCATGATGGCGCCAATATTTTATTATCTTAGAAGTGAACATACCCGTCCACTTTTATAATGGCGTTCGTTATGAACGCCGCTATGCGGCACAGTAATGTCCCATTGGCAGCTACGAACTTCGTGCTGGGTCCTGACGTCAGCACTGACGGGAATATGTTGCGATACGCGATCTTCGGTGACAGTGCGAATGCTTCTGCGTGAATCGTTGTGACAGCCCAATAACTGGCCCAACATTTCCCTTGGACGTATGACGGCCAGATGGAAACACTGTGAGTTTGACTCTACTCGACCCATCACACATGTTTTGCATAATGTTTTCAATTACATAATTCAAAACACTAATGCTTTACATAATGTTTTGCATTACCTGGCGGAAAATCGAATAAACATACCAGTCATGCATGTTGGGCATGGGCTATAGGAGCTGGTGTGAGACGCTAACGGCTGGTTAACCATTTATCACTAGACAGCGAATTCAAGGCACCTGCCCTGCATTCTGACGTACATATTCTCTAGGATTCGGACGCGACAGTAACAGGTTCCGTAGGAAGCTCCCGGCCAATTTACCGTATTCCACTCAAAATCTCTGATTTTCTTGCGATTAGAAATATACACCGACAAATGTATGTAGCATGTGTTTCAAGCGAATTGGCAAATGGTGCTTATAACTGCGTTCAGAATCCTGATGCCGACTGAGCAATTATTAGTGCATGATCAGTAGTAAGGGACTGTCAGCGAAATTTCTGCGTCGATCCATCAGCACAGCCAGCAGCAGATGAGCAGAGCACGAAAGCGTGGAAAGAGCTCCAATCGTGAGTAAAAGAAGTTTCCTGGAGACGCTGGCTGCACTGCAAAGGACAAATAAAAACGAAGCATGGCTCTACTGCTTCCTCTGCCGACCTGCGGATTCAATCGCATTGCCACTCGTCTGGTCCCTCGCCCGCAGCTTGTTGGCGTTTTATTATCTAGTCGGCAGCCACTGCATGGCAGAAAACCAGGAAGGAAGGCAAAAATAGGGAAGAAATATGCTGCAACTAGTAGACAATATAAAGTGCGACCGGCGTGCCAAGCCGCTGCTAAAGCGAGCACAAGTGACCACTCAGGCGTTCATGATGGTAAGCACAGTTGGCACTTTGCTTGAGGGACGTACGACAGCGCCGCGTCGTCGACATTTAAAACCAGTGAAAAGCGTGTGCAAGGGGCGGAGCCTCCGCTTCGCGATGGAGAAGGCAAGATATTTACTCATTTTTAAAGACACGCAAATTAATCTTCATAAATATTTCACGTCTGACGATTAATATTACAATATACACTGACGGAAAGTCGAATGGGTGCCTAAGGCTATCCCAACCTTCTTGCCTTGTCAAAAATGTGAGTAAATGTTCAAACAGTTGTGCCAGAATTGGACCGTTGTGCAGATAGGGCGGAATAATATTCACCGGCGGTGCCGCAGGCGTATAGTACAAGAATTATGGGGCTTAGCAGCACTGTCGTGTCAGCTTTGTATGTATTATTGTTTACAAATACCTTCAGTTTTGTAGGGCATTGTAAAATATTTTGTGTCCTAATATTTGTACCATGAAGGCTACAAGCAATTTAACCTGCGTACGCATTTTAGTAACAGTTCGTTAAACGTCATTTACACTGGAATTTTGTTAAGGTTGTTGTGGGTTAGTCTTCCTGCTTTGAAATCGCTTATCTACTAGGCCGTAATAAAACAATTTGGTATAGATATTTGCTTTTGGAAACAAGTTCAGAAGCATAAAATAACAGAACAAAAACCGTCTGAGGAAAACGTCACTTTTTGGCCTGCAAATTTCAGTTCGCGTTAAAGGTACGTATCTTTTTAACAAAGTTACATGTGTTTTTTTCTTTGTTTTAATATGTGTTCTTACAAGAAGTTCGTGAATGTCTTAATTATACGGGGCACCGTTTTCTTTTTTTTCTTTTCTCATGCAAGGTCCACACTTACACCCAGTTTTAAGACGAGCGAAAGCGTTCCAGTCGACAAACGTTGTATATACGGAACCTTTAAAGTACACTCAATATTGGTATTGCGGGAGCTACTGATGACATTTACTTGCGAAGCTGTCATTGCTGAATTTGCAATCTAAAGGCTAATATAACTTGCGGATTTTATGAAACTGTGTTCATACCTTTAAAAAGAGAGTAAATTCTGCAGGCCCCTTAAGATATGGAGCATTTGTACACATAGCCACGCACCAGCATTGAAGCTGGAGTTGTCCTAACCAACAGGAGCTCATTTTGAAAGTGGGAGCTAGGGACTAGCGTCTTCCACTGCTCAGGGGAATAAGATGGAGGTGGAGGTAGCAAGTCAGCGTTCTGGGTGCATTCAAGGTTATAATTTCCTAAATGACTATGCCTGCTCAAAGAATTTACATTGTCCTTCATGTTGGTTTAGAAATACCAGGTCCATCAGTTATGGGAGGGGGTACGTGCATGCACAACGCTCAGCGTCGTTGCTTCAGTTTTTGCTGGTTGTAAGTGCAAAGCAATTTGTTAGTGGGAACCCTAGGCACAAGACTATTGCAAACCATTTTTTTTTTGTGACCGGGGTTGAAAGCAGCAGTGGTCAACGGACTACAGCCTCGGTTTCTTGTACCCGATCCTAGTTCCTGACAACATTTGCTTTTCTGCTTGTTTAACGAACGTGAAAATTGTGATAATGTGGTGCTCACAAAAACGGGGTTTTAACACAATGCTTTACAGAGTCATTTCACACTAACTATCACAGATGTATAAACGCTGAAGTGCACGTAAATATTTTCAGGCAATTCACAATATACAAACTGAATGTATGGGCTGAATAGAAATTTTTATACATATTGTTGTTTCAGTAGAAAGCGAATAAACGCAATTTATGCGCCTAGGAAGCTCTCTACCGCTTCGCGCTGGCTCGTTATGACAGGGCGGATTGACGCCGTACCTAGTGCGTCCTTGATAAAGGTCACGAGGAGTGCCTGGCTCCAGGAGCGCACGCCCCTAGACGACCAATAGCACGCTCGGTACGAGGGGCCGACCGCCTTAATGGGGTTTCTTGCAGCTGTTGGAAGGACAGCGTCGTAGTTATGATGAAAAATGCTCTACTTAGTGTGCACCCCCAGTGTCTGCGTTAACTAAGCACCCTCACTCCCGCGAAAACACCAACCGGACCTAAATGCAGGAAACTTCAAATTAAGCCAACTAAGCAAAAGGCCAGAAACTTGGTGCTGCGAAAAACTCGTTTCCGAATTCACATGCAGGAGCACAACGTACCACAACAGCCGATTTTCACTAGCATCGAAAACGAAGTCTTAGTGTTGACTCATCCAAGCCATATTAGTAGAACTAAGGGCTTCTAAAAGAATTCATTGCGAGAACGTTAGTTAGGTGTCAGAAAAAATCCTGCGTTCCTGGCCCACTGAATAGCCGACTGCTCAGTGGAAAAAAAGGTCACTTATTCCTAAGAACAATGCTACTTTTCTAAGGGAAGCCTGTATAATGAAATGGACTAAACCATTTCTAATAAAAAGAATACGTTTGGGCTCCTTGAATTCGAACCCGGGTCCTCCGGGATGCCAGTCGTTGCAGAAGAACCTAAACACCACAGCTTGACGATTGAACACGACGAAATGTGAACCTACCGATTTTTTTGTGGCATTCAACTATAAGGGTCGGTTAAAGACCCCGTACTGAGAGACAAGTTTTAACATCATAATTACACAAGCATCGATTATCTGAGTAACAAAGGACATTCCGTCTTATAGCGTGCGCTTAAGACTAGGATGGTCAATGTCAAGCGGCTTAGTCATAGCAGCCCAATGAGTGAGACAATATCGCAAAAAAAATATTGATGATAATCAGAGGATTCTTTCGTACCACAGAAAAAGGGACGCGGGCAGAATCCTGCCTTATCGGTGCGTAGAATGCATGAGCTGCTTTATACGCCCCACTTGTTCGACAAAGGTCATCTATGTAGTGATGGCGGTGATGAAGTTTCAAGCGCCTACATGGGCAGCAATGGATAAACATTGGTGTGCATAGTATAGCAGCCAGTTCATGCAATGGGGCAAGACTAATGCTTTCCAAATAACTGAACTATGAGCAGGGCGGTATCCTGAGTTATTTTGTTTAGTCGAAACTCTGAGTGAATACAAAGTCTCGATGCATCGCACGCTAACGATTTAAAGTTCGCATAAGGTAATAACTTGGTTCCCAACTGAAATTTCCCGGTTACACGTACGCTGGTCAGACTGAGGGACTGCGTCATATAATCGCTGTGTTTATTATAATATATGTTTGCAGCAGTCACAAGGGTTTAAATTAGCAGCACCGTTTTACCATAACCCTCCTTACAAAGCCCATGTTGCTGTTATGTTACAAGCACCGGAAGTGGCCAGAATTTTACCACTATTTGCTACGACCTGCGGCGGTAGTGACCTCTGTAGATAGCAGTGCGAACGGGCGAAAAAAGTTTGTGCCTCGCTCGAGAAGGTGTATTGGCAGAGGAGGAAAATTTACCAAGAACAGTGAAATTTCTTTGGCGAAAAATGAACTCGAGCGGTGAGGAGGACCGCACCGGTTTACTGCTGAGCAGGATGATTAGTGTAACTAAATTACTTCTACAAAGTTTGTTTCCTAATTTGGGTCAGTGGACATTCGTGTTTCTAGCAAACGCTACCAACTTGCTTGAACACGCAGCTGTTAGTAGTACAAGCAGAAAGCTTAAAGCAAAGATTCTTCCAACCACGGCCATCTGAAATGTGCAGATACAACGGCATCTGCATGAACAATTCTTCTAGACATTACGACTCTGCTGGCTTTATAATTTGTAGTTCAATCTAGGGTACGCTAACATGCTATAGGTAAAGAAAAAGCGGATCAATATTTTCAAATAAAGGGCAACGAAATAAAACCACACGCAAAGTATTTTCCCTCTGTATGAAGAGTGTTCAGAAAGACCAACTCTTTATTCGTTGTGTTGGTGATTCAGAAAATTTAAAGCGCACAGTGAGGGTTTTAAGTCTTCTGGACTTTCACTGTTATTGACATGATCTGCACAAGAAGCTGTCAGAAGAACAACCTTTCAGGGCTATTCGCACTTTATTCCAAATGCTTAGAAATTGGGTAGGCAACCTGCCGACTGCGGGGCGCGTCCGACCAACGGAGCAGTACTGTGCGCCCCTCCGTTTCCCCCCCCCCCGCACGTAACCCAGAACACCTCGCGCTACCCAGTCGCTACCTATCTGAAGGGAGAAACGCCAGCTTCAACGATAAATATGGTTAGACAGAAGGGAATAACATATAATTGATTGGTTCGAGTTGAATTTACTACCATCTTCACACTCAGCCAGATTATTGTTCATTATTGCCAAATATTGGCATTTTGCTGAATTATTTCTCTATGCCTTGAAAGATACCCTCCTCTTCCACCCGATTCGTCGTCCGGCCCTCCCCTCCATCGTGTCGGCTTCATGCAACTAGGCCCTCCACCTAAAAATGTTTTCAATACCTGCCTTGAGACATAAAACTATGTTTGTTGTCGCTGCTTTGAGTTGCAAAGTTAACGGCACATTTGCATTTTCAGGTATCATCCAGAAATCTGGGGAATCCATGCTCAGTGAGTAGAGGGCCATGTTTTGCTAAAGAAAGATAACCCCTTAGAAGTAATAATGTAAGTTAATTCTACATAAAAAAAAGGAAACCCTCATCTCTCTCTTGCTTAACGTACAGGTCACGTGTTCGGAAAAGTCAAATATCCGTTCTTTCATTTACCCTTGTGCTGATATACTATGGGCGCGAATATTCCGATTGAAGCTGCAGTTACCGTACTAACATCGAGTTTCAGAAGTCTAGAAATAGGTCCATAATTAACTGTTTTCATTCCATTACCCGAATGATCGTTACAAAGGGCTGTCAAGATTACATGCATGATCATGCCGTAGCAGCCAAATCAGACTACTCCTGGCCCCACTCTACTGGGAGGTATGAAAACCGGTTGAATTTTATTTGTGTCCCCGGCAGTGTGTTAATAACAAAAGTTCAAAGCGTGTTTGATGTCATGCCGCCATTTATTATTGCTTGTACAAGCAGTTAAAGTGTGGGAAAACGGGTAGGAAGAGTTCTTCCCTTTATTTTCGCTCGCCTTTGTTCGCGTGATTTTACTTACTAGCCTATGCGAAATTTCATCTTTCGCAGGTTAAAAAGTTTCAGCCCGCATACAAACAGCGGTTTTTAGAATATGCCGTTTTTTGTGGGCTGACACGTTTCAGCTGGCAAAAGACGGAGTATTCTAAAATGGCGTATTCTAATACGCCGTTTTAGATTGCGAGACACCCAGGTACAGCTTACAGACGGGTACATGGTTCAAATGCAGTCAAGTTGAAACTATCTAAAAGCACAGGAAAAATATTTCTTCAAAGCGGTACGCCCGTAAATAAGAATTTAGATTTGGCATTTCTTTTCGAGAAAGAGAAGTGGCTCACTCTTAGGTTATATGTACCTAATGACTTTCAGCGTCCAAGATCAGAGAAAGAGCGTGGCCAACGAGGGGCTCTACTGGAAATATCTGAAAGACTAAGGGCAGTAAATATCTCCTCTAGGCCTGTCGATTACGAAAACCTAGCGGTTATTATAACGAGGGAGACGCAGGAATATTTAGCGAATAAC